>BLKM01012995.1:4466800-4546470 GCA_013340265.1 Coptotermes formosanus | reverse complement strand
CCATCTGGTGGCGATCCACGGAACTCCCACGCAAGACGAAGGAAATGTTATTAAAATTTATTATAGATAGTATAGTCAAAATAACAATAATAGAAACGAAAATATAACACAAGAGTTTATGTATAAAGATAGAGCGAATGTGGAACATGAAATGCATGATTATACCCGCGGTAATTGGAGGCACCGGAATAGTAACAAAAGTTTTAAGGAAAAATTTAGAAGCCATGCCAGGAAATATTCTATAGATTCGCTACAGCAGACAGCTATACTTGGAACATCACACATAATACGGAAAATATTGTAGTCTGAAACTCGATACCTGAGCGGTGGGCATCACCGCTGTTTCAAGAGAAGTACGTGGGAGAAATGGCCTGTGTCAAGAGAACACATAATATTATTATTATTATTATTATTATTATTTAGAACAGACTGCAAGAAATTTTACAACCTTCTCAGACACACAAATACCAATGTGAAGAAAGTAACAAGGAAAGAGGACATAGAGAACTTCTGGAGAAGAATATTCGGGGAAAGGTACGGCATAATGAAGAAGCGTACTAGATCAAAAACCAGCGTCAGCAAAATACATGTATGGAATGGAGACCAATGTCTGAAACAGAGGTCACAATGGTGCTACGAACAACGCTAAATTGGAAGGCTCCTGGAAGAGACCAAATACCACATTTTTGGCTGAAACAACTGACGGCAACACACAAATATTTAGCGACAGTTTTCAACAAACAGATTGAAGAAGAACAAACACCGGAGTGGCTAAAGGCAGGAGTAACATTACTTACTCCAAAAAACAAAAACACTGAAAAACCGAAGAACTACAGACCCATAACTTGTCTGCCTACGATATACAAGCTTATTACACCAATAACACGCAAACGGATGCAAAGATACATTGATGACCAAAATCTGATGCCCAGAAACGGAAGGGGTGCTGCAGAGGATCAAAAGGATGCAAAGATCAATTGCTAATTTCAAAAGCAATACTTGTATTACAGGAATGCAAACGCAGAAAGAAAATTTTGTGTGTGGCATGGATTGATTATCAGAAAGCTTTTGACAGGGTACCACACAGCTGGATAATCAAATCTCTTGAGCTAATTGGGATTAATAATAAAATAATATCATTTACTAAGAAAATTATGAGTCACTGGAGAACAAGGATGAGCGTAGACACAGAAAATAAGCTAATAGAAACGGAAGAGATAGAAATACAACGTGGAATATTCCAAGGAGACTCATTATCACCACTGTTGTTTTGCATTTGCTTAATTCCCCTCACAGAACAATTGAACAGGCTGAACACGGGATATGAAGAGCACACAACAAAGAAAAAATATCCCACCTGTATTACATGGATGATTTGAAGTTGCTAGGCAAATCAGAAGAAGAGCTTCAAAAACAGATACAAATGGTCACAACCAGTGATGATATCCACATGGAATTTGGGCTTGACAAGTGTGCAAAAATTGTATTTAAGAAAGGAAACTAGTCCACTCGCAAAATTTAGTGGTGGACATCAGCAGAGAAATGCAAGATCTTGAACAGGGAAAGACATACAAGTACCTTGGGACTGAGGAAAGTGACGGCATACAGCATCAACAAATGAAAGAAAGACTGAAGAAGGAATACACCAGGAGACTAAGAATGATACTGAAATCTGAATTAAATGTCAGAAACAAAATGACTGCAATTGGCATATTAGCCATCCCAGTATTAAGATACAGTTTTGGTATAATTAATTGGAGATTAGAAGAAATAAAAAAAAGATAGGAAAACCAGAAAGATATTAAAAGTGTACAAAATGCATCATCCTAAAGCTGATATAGATAGGCTGTATGTAAAGAGGAAAGAAGGAGGAAGAGGTCTGTCACAAATTGGAGCAGCATATAAAACAGAGATAATTAATATTGCAGAATATCTTAACAAAAAGTATAGAGAAGACCAGTTTGTAAATATTATAAGAAGCCACGAGAGCAGTCAACCACATATGAATCAACAGTTAAAGCAGCAGCGAAGATCATAGATGAATTAAGTCAACCAAACGAGAACAACGACATGAAACAAGATGGAATACAAAACACAAAGGCAAGATTGGCAGAGTCCTTAAAGGAAAAATGGGAAAACAAAGTAATGCATGGCCAGTACATTAGAAGCAGAGATAAACATCTCATTAGCGAGGAAGACACGTTCTTCTGGCTGTCAAAGGGAGACCTGAAAGCAGAAACAGAAAGTGAAATAGTGGCAGCACAAGACCAAGCACTGCAAACAAAATACCACGCAACAAAAATATTGCACACAGAAACAGATATCAAATGCAGATTATGTCACCAATTTTACGAGACAGTAGACCACATTATGTCAGCGTGCCCAATATTGGCACAAGAACAATACATCAAGCGACATGATAGAGTGTGTGCTCAGCTGCACTTCAACATATGTAAGGAACTGGGGGTAAAATTAGACAGTGAACTCTGGTATGAACATGTACCAAAGTCAGTAGAAACAAGTCAAGTGGGCAAGGTAACCATATTATGGAATCAACAGGTGCAAATCGACAGAACCACCCCCAACAATAAACCGGACATCATAATCCGGGATAATGAAAAAGGAACATGTATGCTAATTGATGTAGCAATCCCGGGAGACAGAAATGTGATAAAGAAACAAGCCGAGAAGATTCTAAAATATAAAGACCTCATAAGAGGAATCCAGTGCATGTGGAATGTAAAAACAAAGGTGACGCCAGTTATAATAGGAGCAACTGGAACCATTTCAAAATCCTGTAGAAAATACTTGAGCAGCATACCGGGAAAGCACGATATCAAGGAACTACAGAAAACAGCTATATTGGGCACAGCACACATACTGCGGAAAGTGCTAATGTAGAAGCACTAAAGAGTTTAATAGTGAAGACAGCGTTATACGTACCATCAAGAGTACGCACAGAATAGCTGCGACACTGTATACCCTAGAAACACGGTTTGTTTCAGGCATATAAGTGTGAATACCCTGCATTAAGGAGATGTTGTTGTTGTTGTTGTTGTTGTTGTTGTTGATGATGATGATGATGATGATGATGATGATGATGATGATGATGATGAGAGTTGAAGGAGACTCATTTTCTGATCCTTCAAACTCATATAAACTTAATATATCAAAATCTAAAGAGTTTTGGTGTAATTATAACTGACAGGGAGTAAACTGAATATTGTGGGAAAATTCTGCTCTTGCCCCACTTCAACCAAGACTGTCACACGGTCCGTAAGGACACTCGCATAAAACCTCTGCAATGAGAAGCCAGCGATTAGGAGAATTGCAAATGAGAATCGTAAAAGAACATTCGTTCCATGAAGCCTATGTTGTTTTTTCTTTACAGGCCAGCCTACGAACATTCCTCTCGCATGGATGCAGGCGCGAGCTCGATGGAAACCTCAAGAGATTCTTGGAAACTGTAGTGAGAGATATCATCCTTAACGGAAACGCAAAAATGGGTCTTCGAGTCCTGGACCCCCTTGAAATTGAACACTTTGACATTGATATCGATCAGAAAAATATAAGGTAAGTTCAGTTTCGATCATAAGACACCAGATCAGAAATAATTCATAGAATTTTCACAACCTCAGAAAAATGTTTCTGATAATGGCGTGTGACAGCAAATATGACTGTCACTTAAAACACTGTCCGCTGCGTTCAGTTTCTTCAAATATAACTCTTAGGAAAATGGACGTATTTGCCTCATCACAGGTAAAAACACAACACTTCCTACCTGCTTGGGGCCCAGTTTCCACAGATTAGTATTTTGAAAAAGAAAATAAGAGAGTCGACAATGCCCCAAATAATAGGCATCATCTGTTAACGTGCTTACAATTCACGATATATCCACAGCACACCTGCTGTATTTCTCTCACATGTATCCATACATGTATATATATAAAGTACTGGAGGCTACCATTGAAGAACTTAATATAAGCCCGTCTTTGACTGAAGAAACACGTGACTTATAAACCTCGTTCGCAGTGACTATGAAACAGACGTCAACAGACTCCAAGCAAGTACCCACAGCGTAACAGTCCCATATGGTTGTTTGTTTCATTTACGCTGTTCATACAACATGATAGCAGACAGGCAGGTTACCATTGAAGTAATAAAGTGTGAACACAGTAACTCAATTTAGGTTCATACGTTTCGTTAGAGCAAAGGGTAGGTTTCGGAGTTTGCTCAGTACCTTTGCTACAACAGTCTGCCCAATGTATTAATGTCAGCAAAGTGAAAGATCAGTATCGAAAGCGTCTGGTTTCGAAATCCAGAAATGTACAGCAAGCTGCAACATTAGCTTCGGACTACTTGGCCACCATTTGTCCAATTACTGCCACGTTGAATAAAGTTTTCTGATCAGCTTTGTAGGGTGCAAGGAAGTGTTGACAACGTCGTGATAACTGGAGCCGCTAATTTCAAAGTTTACTGTGTAAAAACGGATCCCGACAACCTGCGTGCCGATGTCGTAATTAGCTTTGATGCGGTTAGAGTGGAAGGAGAACACTGCAAACTGGAACGATATATCCTTAACGGACTGCTGCCAGTGGAGGGTGAAGGTCGCTTTGAGTTAAGTTTACTCCGTTATTTAGCCACTTGCTTTATTTTACAATACATATATAAGTTTTCTATTGTCCCTGTTTGCGTAAATCCATACCGCCCCCCGCCCCACAAAAGAAGTGTTTTTAACGAGCTGACAAATACCCTTCATAATTACAAGGAAACGTTTATTGAATTAATTATATTTGTAAATTCCTTGAAAATGCTAATTTCTAATAATTATTATTACAAGTAGGTCTATGTTCCGAAGTAGAATGCTTACTGCAGAGAAGTGAGAAAAAGGGCAGAAACATCGTCAATTGTAGGGAAGCAAAATTTTATAAGTGTGAATCTGGTGAGTGCTTATAACATTGCAAGTAATTTCTTAAAATTAACATTGCGAATATATGGCTATGAAACTCAGTTAAAGAAACTTACGCATTTTAAATATACAGAGATAGTCGAATCACCACAGTATAAATAATGCTGAAAATATCAAAAGAATTATGTGACTAATAAACTTATGAATACTTGACTTTCAGAGGAGATCCGAGGAACCTAGACCTAACGGTTAGACTTGACTTGGATGTCAAAGAGGACGACAGCGTCGAAGTGAGGAGACTGGAATTGGATGTATCACTCGGAGAGGCAAGGGTAAGTGTTTCCGTGATATATCTCCTCTATAAACTGCACTACATTGTAAGGCAAGGATAACCAACCTCTGTATTCAGGACTTCTGCAGTAAAAATAATAATTGTATTTCTACTTTCCTCATTGTCGTTTATTTAAACATTTCAACCTATCATGTCGCATATATTATTGACCCTATTGACGATTTCAATGTTTACTAAAGATACAGGCAACATTAGACGTATATGAATGGGAGTGTCTCTTATGTATCCACAATATCATGAGGTTTATAACCTGCGAATGCAATTTCAAATACGTCAGCAGATGATTCAATATTTTAACAATGCCGTGAGGAATTTGATGATATAATACAACATCAGCTCAGACAACAATATTAAGATATCAGAAAAATCATATGGCTGTGTCATATAGGAAATCCTTGTAGAAATGTTTCTGAATTAAGCAAAATTTAATAACTAGTCATGAACATTCCTTCCATACGTTTGTCAGATTTTGTCACTTATTTCAACGATGATAAAACACATGTGTCCCGTAACATGCCAATGATCGAAAGCAGACAGGTATATACCCAATCAAGTGAGGTCAAAAAAAAACCTCAGCCAAGAAAAACCGTATGTGATCAATGGTTGTTTACCACCAAACCCGCAAGGTCGGAAGTACAATGTGGCACAAAGCAGAATATCATGCATACACTTTCGAAGTCTAAATTTAAGACTAAATAAAAATTTATAATGTCGTTTTGTTGCTGGTGCATGTACATCCTTGTCTGGCGAGATATCTTGCGAGGTCTTTTCAATAACTCACACCAAAACCTATTCTTACTTCTGTACAAAATCGGTGATTTTCGCGTCCCACCCTCTTCAAATCCTATTCCAAATTCCGATACAAATATTACAGACACCGGCAAGTGCCAGCTTTTATGAACAATATATCCCTGAGGAACAGTTACGTCAAATTATCACTCCTCTCTCCCAGATGTTAAAAGTACCAGAATGAAGACTGTGTCATTATATGAGAAGTGGCTGACAGCAGTACAGTTCAAAGTTTCCTATGCCCACGCAGTACTGAAAACCGTTAAATATCGTGTGGATCAACTTTTAAAGGGTAGGTAAGCAACAACAACAACAACAACAACAACAACAACAACAACAACAACAACAACAACAACTAGAGTTATTCGAAGCCTAAAGTTTGTAATGTTACTTCTACTTTAGTTGTGTATAAAATAACTAGGCCTTTCCTCACTGCGCTATATATATGTAAAATTATAGAGTTCTGGACTGATGTGTTAGATTTCACACGTGCAGCCGCGATGGAGGATTCATTTTTATAAACTACAGGTACCTTCCCAAAATATTAATTGTAGCTAAAAAGTCACGGAAAATAAAATTATTTGGGCTTGCAAGTGTTTTTTAACTAAAATTCATGATGCTAACTTCGAGGGTTTCATTATTGTCTTTTCTATGCCTGCAGGTTAACTTCGAAAACCTTCTGGGAGGAAGCAGCCTGGGCGACATAGCCAATGAATTTATTTTCGGCTACCTGCCAAATATTGTTGGCAATAACGAGGGTCCAGTTAGTCTAGAGATCTCTGAAGCAATCAAAGACGTAGCCAGTGAGAGGCTGGTTGGTGTCACACTTGGTGACCTTCTGAAGCTAGTCAATAACTCCAAATAAGTACAAACTGTCATGAAGGGAACGTTTGAAAATGACGGCTAAAAATAAACGCTTTTAATTACAATGAACACGTGTTTTAACAAACAATGACTTCCACAAAAGTGAAATTATTAAATTATATCAACGCGACTAATTGTATTACAAAACTTGAATTAAAAATACAATCAAATAAAATAACCTGAAATAAAAATGTTTAACACTTTTGTCAAGAATTAAGGAAATTGATGGACCCACCGATCACAACATCATCCTTCCAACTCATCCTTCTTCTTCTTCACATTTGAACGTCTAGCTTTTTAACAGCGTGGAGTCTACTCACATTTACGGAAACATTCTATCCAAAATTTACCTACATATATACGCGCACACATGTGCAACGCTCACTTGTAAATTATCCTGATATTTTTTGTGTTAATCGTGGACTGTGAAAAGTGTCAACGCCACATCAGCACTGTCCTGAATTACCGGTTTCCAAAAGTATGGCAAAGTTTCAGGATTTCAGATCCTCAAAGTGGCTTCAACGAAGATTCAACTCTTCTGAGCCATTGTCCTCTATTGACTGGTAAATACTTGCAGAATCTCCAGAGAAAAAGTACCTTCACCTTCATTTTTAACATTCCTTGGATACAGCGTAATATATCAGGAAGACTGAATTTTCTTTCATTAAATCTTCTTCTATATTTTCAAATTTCAGAACCATTAAAATTTCTAAGAAAAAACAGCACTGCTAACCATTCAGACTTTAGATTCTCTGTCGTTCCTTCCAGAGCCCTTTTCCTCCTATCATTCGAAACTATACAAATTGGTAATTTTGAAGAATATTTTTACTTACTTTCTCGTCTGAAAAGTGAGCTAGACCTATATAAACTAATGCCATACAAAACCATCTACAGGCACAGCGCATGCTCTTAACAAAGGTCTGAATTCTGTATTTTTATAAAGGAGGTAATTAACTACGTGTGGCAGTGTATTTCCGACGTGTAACATCGAAACTGTTCGTTTAATTAAGATAGCGCTTCTCTATAGAGTAAACTCGGCAAAGAGGATTATTTAGTACGTTGTTAACGTCTGTATCTTTCACATTATTTGGTCTGACGTTTCGTTTATTGCGATTTAACCGTAGTTACTACATCTGGCAATACGTCCAATTCGAAAACTGAAAAACTCAGTGAAGAGTCAAATCTATTCCTGCGTAAGTTACAAGTATCACATCAATAAATTTCTACATTATGGAGGATTCGTTACACATACATCCGCTCCTTTTTTTTCTCATAAAATGTGAAGTTTTACTTCGCGTAAATATCTACGATAATCTCAAGACAAGCACCTCTCTTTAGTGCAGTCCTTAAGCAAGAAGACTGCGATTACAATTTCCATATCAAGAATAACACAAATATTAACCTACATCTGTCCCATTTCGTTTATCTTTTCTGGTCCATCGGTTAGAATCACGAGTTATACACTTTCAGTTTCTAAAAGTATGAATTTTTAAGTTCTCATTAAAGTAAAAGTGGCATATTTCTTTGTCTGACTGAAACGTCCCCGATATCCATGTTGAATTTCCAGTTAAGTTTTAAGTCCTTCAATTAGGGAACTGTTTTCAATTTCACAGTATTTACCACCTCCTATAGTGGATGACTTGCAGTCGGTAAACGATTTGAAAATGCGACAAGTTTCAAGTACCTGAGAAAGGCACAAGGAAAGCCACAATGCAAATATGCAGAACGTTCCAGTAAGTTAAATTCAGGGACCCCTGCTACCGTTCACACCAGCATCTAACAGAAAGTTAAATTCAGGGAAGGCCTGCTACCGTTCACACCAGCATCTTACACCAAGTTAAATTCACGGAACCCCTGCTACTGTTCACACCAGCATCTTACAGCAAGTTAAATTCAGGGAAGGCCTGCTACCGTTCAGACCAGCATCTAACAGAAAGTTAAATTCAGGGAAGGCCTGTTACCGTTCACACCAGCATCTAACAGCAAGTTAAATTCAGGGAAGGCCTGCTACCGTTCACACCAACATCTTACAGCAAGTTAAATTCAGGGAAGGCCTGCTACCGTTCACACCAGTATCTTAGAGAAAGTTAAATTCAGAGAAGGCCTGCTACCGTTCACACCAGCATCTTGCAGCAAGTTAAATTCAGGGAAGGCCTGCTACCGTTCAGACCAGTATCTTAGAGCAAGTTAAATTCAGAGATGGCCTGCTACCGTTCACACCAGCATCTTACAGCAAGTTAAATTCAGGGAAGGCCTGTTACCGTTCACACCAACATCTTACAGCAAGTTAAATTCAAGGAAGGCCTGCTACCGTTCACACCAGTATCTTAGAGCAAGTTAAATTCAGAGATGCCCTGCTACCGTTCACACCAGCATCTTGCAGCAAGTTAAATTCAGGGAAGGCCTGCTACCATTCACACCAGCATCTTACAGCAAGTTAAATTCAGGGAAGGCCTGCTACCGTTCACACCAGCATCGTTTTTCTTCCCAATGGGTGTAAAATTATAAAAATATTAAAACACATAGCACTATAATTCTGTCCTCTGTCTTATATGAGACTGAAATTTGGTCTCTAGCTTTGAGAATAATAGATTAAGAATGTTTGAAAGGGTGCAGAGGAAGATATTTGGGCCTAAACGGGAGGAAGTAACAGGATTTTGGAAAAATTTCCTAACGAGGAACTTAATGATTTATACCTCTCGCCAAATATCATTGGGCTGAGCAAATACTGAATGATTAGACGGGTGGGACGTCTGGCCCGTATGTGGAAGAAAAATGCGTACAGGTTTCTGTTGGAAACCTGAATGGAAGAGACCACTTGGAAGACTCAGACGTAGATGGAAAAATAATGATATAACAGATCTCACAGAAAGTGGATGGTTGTGTGAATTGATCTGGCTCAGGATAGGGACAAGTTCCATAAACTGCGGGAAATTACTTGATGAACTGAAAAAAGAGTAGCCTTTGAAGAAGGACCCTGCAGCATATAGTCAGTCGGTCAGTCAGTCAGTCAGTCAGTCAGTCAGTTAGTCAGTCAGTCAGTCAGTCAGTTAGTCAGTCAGTCACTTAGTTAGTTGGTCTATCAGACCAAGTTGAGCTGTATTGTACTAGAATCAGCTATATTAGGATATGTTCTAACAACAGATGTCACGTTATGCTAAGATTAAAGAGATTAAGAAACAACGATGTTAGACTCTGGAATAACCTATCCACCATATGTAGACACAGGTGTCAATGCCAAAGATAGTATTTTTGACAATACCACTTACAGTGTAACACTGTCTGTTAGATTGCATCAATCAAATGTATCCTATAAACCTTATCACGTCGTCGGAACAGACGTGTTTGATAAAATGATCTTGATTGATGTATTGCGTTATTTTAAAACAAAGCAATGAACATTGCTTCGACCTACGTCCTTCGGGTATTTCAGAGTTCTTGTATGTATAAAAGGCGCATTAGCTTTATGGCTTTTGCACTGTCGTCTGCAACCGCGGTAAGTACTTCTAGAAAATAAATTGACATAGCTACATCACAAAAAATATTTTTTTGTTAAAACCAACGTTTTATTTTAATTCAATCAAAGTGGGGTGAGTATTATAATGTGGGTCAATAAAGCCAACAAGTAAGACTTAGGTTTTGTGACTCCAGTAAAACGGCAGGCAGTTTTTGGAAGACGGCGGTCGAAATAATAATCTAAGCATTATAAGCATGCTCTAGCTTCTATACTTACCGCACACTAATTAACACATATAGGTGTCATTAAAATCGAATGTAGCTTAAGATCGTCCAGCTGGAACGTCATTCGAGATTAAGAATCATGGAAAAATTGATGTTAGGTAATCAACACGTTCATGCACGACTGCCGTCCAAGGAACTGAAATTTCTAAACGGGCTACCCCCCCCCCCGCCCCCCACCCCCCCGGATTACTGAACGGTTCAGTGACAGACTTCAAAACTATGGTCACGTTAGTAAACTTGCAGCAGCGAAACAGGAGAAGAAAGCAGCAATGCTTGGACAAAGTCGTTACTGGTTCGGACAAGAAAGCTGGTAGCAATTAAACTTGCCTACATTAGAAAAATAATATTTTTAAACTGCAGAAAAACATACTATAAAGCCAAATATAATTTTCGGACCAGCACAAATAAAACCGCGGACCAAAGATGATCTAAACTGCAGATAACAAATTCCTGAACTTAACGGTAAGATGGCTCTCTCCCTACACGTTTCACTACATAGATACAACCTAGCATATGTAACCACTAAAGTGAAGACTCAGGTTTGGGACACGGATAAAGATTCCTGGACCAAATAGGCTCAGCGCAAGACTTCAACACCATCTGTGATGATCCAGGGCAATTACAGCGGAAATCGTTATCGGTTATTGTAAATGAATAAGTACAACAAAGCATCACAGGGAAGTAATGCTTCTTCGCAATTATCATTCAAGGTAGTCTGATTAAATTTAATGGATATCTGGAAAAATTAATGTTCTCTTTGCTGGCTCGACAAAATCCCTAATCCAACATATATTGTTCCACCAACTCGTACACTAAGAGATATTACAGCACTAGTGAACAGCCGAAGCAAGCTTACTTCGGCTGTTCCCTAGTGCTCTAATATGACTCCCCTGAGGATGATGTGACATACACCGAAACATGTCGGGAACTCTTTAAAATGTATTGTATTAACTCTTAGTATACGAGTTGGTGGAACAATATATGTTGGATTTATATGTACACGGTGTGGAAAATTACAAGAAAATTGCAAAAATCCCTAAAGTTCAAATATCAGTTCAACGGGTATCTTATGTCACAAAAGTTAATATGTGACATGAAATAGAGTTTTAATAAGGATCTTAATATCTTATTTGATACATGCGAATATATATGTTTGCCTGCATATTTCACGAACTCCAGCGGAAATAATCCATGGCTGTGCTATTTGGTGCCGATAACTAGGAGGTCATTAGCTTTGTAAGAGTAGGTACACTTGCGTCTGCAATAAATAAACATGACAGCTAGTGAAATGTATGAAACCCCAAATCATGCATTTAGAAACTTTCCGTTCTTGTTTCGGCATGCCTGGGATATCTTTCAACCTTGGAGTACTACTTATAAAAGTTCTCTTATTTTTAGTCAAGTCTGATCGAGACAAGCAAATTTTCTCATTGAGAAAACAATGTCTAAAGGCGTATGTCACTGAAGTTAAGCTTCTTCTGTTGCAGGTTTCATTTCAGTTCACTCAGTGAAGGAAATACAAAACCATGAGGTTTCTGCAGGCAGTGATCCTTGCGCTTTGTTTGGTTCTTGGCGTGAATTCACTACCAAGTGTCGAAGTGTTCAAGGGCATTCCACGTCGTCAGCTCGGTAGGTATCAGCTGCGATTCTTGTCACAAACACAGAAAATAAAGAAAAGTCCTATGACTGCAAAAAATCGCCTGAATGTAGGAATAGAGAGAACTACTGAACAGTAGTTTAGATATACCAGCACATATACTAGGAACTGGAGATTTTCGAAGTATATATACATATATATATATATATAAGAAATTGAAAAATATATCTCCACACCTTACATTTGCTTAATCCTTTGGAAAGGGGTTTTAAAATAAGCCTACAATAAGTTTAAGAACTATAAAAATTATGCATTTTTTCGTATGTTTATTAATAACAGCAATGATAATATGTGGTGCAGACTTAAGCAAGCACACACAGACAGCACGATACCTGTTTTATGGGACAGGACGCCGAGCGAATTGGAATATACGAGTATACAAAAATTCACACGTTGTCTCATACGACAAGACAGGAATCTTCATCAATACCGCTAAGAGAAACTGAAGTGTCCCACCTACACACATGTCTGGCGCCTTCACCTTCATTTTGATATTCTTTTCTCTCTCTATTTCAATAGTAAAATATTACAAAATTAAGGGCAGTGTCTGCTGTATTACTGCTGTGATAACATTAATATTGCTTCTAGTGGCAGTGTGTATTATCGTGAGAGTGGGCTGAGACTGAGGTCCTTGGTAATGTAGCCTGAAACGTGCCTACATTTCATATGAAACACTAAACCTTATTGGTGGAATGATGAATCAGGAAGGCACTGAAATACTCGGAGAAACACCTGCATACCTGCAATTTTTCCACCATAAGCCCATTTGTTATTAAACTCAGGCCTTTACCTTGAGAAGCCGGCGACTAACAGCCTGAAATAGGTCTAGAGTAGGCTCGGATAAAAATCGGAATAAAAAAGTGATTGCTCCTGATGATGTTTCTTTAGAGGCCCAGTTGCGAACCCTGCTGGCACCAGGATTCAAGTCCGCTATTGACGACGCAATCATAAATCTGCTGAACACAACCGTCAGAGATATCATTCTGAATGGTTCGCCAGATCTCGGCATTCCACCCCTGGATCCTTTGAAGATTGATCATTTGGACCTCGACATAAATCTGGACGGTACTGCACAGTAAGTGAACCTGCAATGAATGATCAGAACTTCCAAATCGCTAGCTTAACGCAGACAATACTTACGCATTAAGCAACAGTGCAGCCGAACACTGGGCTCGAATCTGAGGCAAGCCACGCTTTTGTGTACACGAACACGGACAGATCGTAAAATTCGACTTTAATAAAATGGGAGGCGTATATGTTCACCAATGCTGCGGTGTTTACGCACTAAATTGGAAGCAATCCTATAAATTCTCGAATTTCAGCTGTTTCGGTTTAGTTGCGAGAGATACAGTATATTTGCCGCGTACATCCAGGGCGTTTGGGCGTTAGACCTACGCTTGGAAAACCCTGAAATTCTCTTTTGACAGTTTTAATAAGCCCTTAATTCAGAGCAGTTTTAGCACCCAGCCTTTCGACCCTAAGCCGTACGTGACTTTTTCAGGGTCTCTCGATGGAGGGTTTTTTTTCCCAGGAATTGTTAATTAATTTTAAACAGTGAGTGTTACGCAGTGTCCTCTAAGAAATATTGATCAGCCGAAGCAGGAAGGACTTTTTCGTTGCGCAATACTGATACGAGGCAAGAAGCAATTTCTCACTGTTCAGGCAATCAGTCACCGTAGTCTAAGTCTCAGGGCATTTACCTTTCTTTTGTTACCGAGGCCGGACTCAAAACGTACAACTTACATGCACATAAATTTACAGACAAAAGGCATTCGCCTCCTAGATGCCTACTACGAGCAACAGCATCCATTTAAAACCGTCGTAATGAACTATCAATGCAGTCCACCCCAACGACGTTTTCACTTGTAATGAGAACCTCATACACGTCCATAAAGTAGCCTCGCCCGTTCTGCAACCAGTACTTTACTGTCTGCCGTAGAACACTGCCGTTAAGACCCCTACAACTCAATACTTGCTCCATTACTACAGCCAAACTGTGCAATTCGATCTCTCACGCACTCCACCGCCATAATTAATTATCTTGGCGCCCGTTCCCGTGGTACGAAAGGTAAGGTGAACAGAATAGGTAAAGTTGGGTCAGCTAGCAGTGAGACTCGAATATGGGCTCACTGCGGGCAACGGCAACACAGACTGCAAATATCGACATAAGGGTTCTAAAAACACGTATGCAGCCACGCGAATAAAAGCCGCTGAAGAACAACAGGTCTTAGTAACGTGCTACAGACACGGTACATTTACGGTGAATAAGAAGTGGACAAAAATGTGTATGAAAAAGCCACAAGAGATTTGAGGTCTTCTGCGATATTTCGCAGTGTAGAGTGCCAATTACATACCAGCGTTTCGGGACAAATTATCGGTCCCATCTTCAAGGGCCAGGAAGTCCAAGAAAAAATACGGGACCCGAAAGTTTGTCCGAAACGTCGGTACAGAATTGCCACTCTAAAATGTGTAATATCCCAGACGAGCGCAGATCTCATCTACATCGCGGCGGAAGCCTGTAAACACGCAAGTAATCACACAGTTATGGTCTCATAACATATTGCCAGACAGGGAATTGCCCTTAAGCTCAGTACATGCCGTCTCTGTGCCGTATACCAGCATCAGGCAGTCAGGATATCAGCGTATTAATACGGCAGTAAGTGTGCACTGATAACGGATTCGGCGCTTCTGTGTCATTGGGGTTCTGTCAAGGGACTAATTCTCAGGATATCACGCTTCCTTTTTTCAAGTCATCATCCCAGTGTAAACTATGCCTTCCTTTGTCTGTGATTATGCCCACTGCATTCGTTTCTTGGACAAAATACAGGTATTCTGATAATTTTATAGCTTAAAATAATTTGAATTTGCTTATAATAATAAGTCATATACCGTTAGGACAATATTCCGTATGTTTAAATTTAATCCAATTTAAATTGTCTTCATACTTGTAGCAATGTCGGGCCCTAAACTTCCACTTAGAGCGACATATTCCTGTTCCGCAGCTTGCGGGATCCAATAAAAAAAAAAAAAAGAAAATCATGCGTGAGTACAACACTGAATCACAAATATGCTTCACTAAAACACGTTCCGTCACATCTGTACCAGATACGTTAAATAGTCAGTAGAACAAAACAGATATATTCCTCAAATACAATGTTTTTCCAACTAACGCACTGTTTTGAATGTGTATACATGAACACACTTATAATATTTTTTCACATCTTAGTCCAACATGTTTCGATCCTACAGGATCATCATCAGGGACTCACTCGCAATTAAAAACTAGAAGTTACACTCACAGCTTTTTCAGTACATGTTGCAGAACCGGAAATAATTTAACATGCTAACATGTGATCCTGTAGGATCGAAACACGTTACACTAAGATGTGAAAAAAATATTATAAGTGTGTTAATGTATACACATTAAAAACACTGGATTAGTTGGAAAAGTATTGTATTTGAATAATAATCATGCAGGGGATGAGCAATATAAAAATATAGGCCTATCCCTCGTTCTATATGCAATAATAATTACTGTTTACCGGAGATCTCAGTCGCAGAAAATTCTTAAAACTGAGAAAGTGGCCTCTGTAAACACACAGGAGGTAGCATTTTGTGTCTTGCCTCCAGCTATTGCCAACAAAACGAAAGTCGTTTAGATAAAAAAGGACCTGACGAAATAATTTCATCACGTTATACCTAAAGTAAACTGGATTATTATCCTAGTAAATTTGAACAGTTCGATTAACTTTGTCATACAAGTTTTTAGACACTGCTGAAAGGCTGACTAATATATTACAAGTATTAGATTTTGAAAAGAAAAATTATCTAGAAACAAATTAGACAAACACTTTCAGTCATCAAATTTCACAATTCTTATCTCTCATTATCTTTCCTTACGAAATAGTTCAGTTACTAATGTGACTGGCTTATGAACTGTAGGACTATTAATCGACGTACAGTAGAAGCAGAGATTATTCCATGCTTCAGTCCTGTCCTGCCCCTTTCTGCGGCCCACCCGTCCAAAGGATAGGGACTACAGTACCGATCGGTTCTTGTGTCTGAACTAATGCCACACTCTTCCCAATGCGTTGAGTAACAGAAACTATACGACCGCACAATTATACGTTTTAAGGCGAGTTCTGAAACACGAGAACAACTTTATTTTTATTTACAGTGTAGATGAGATTAGAATTTACCCTTATCTCCACCACCCTGTCGTGCTTTTTGATCTTCGTTGCCAGTTATTCGATGGCCGGCAGAAGGGAAACTAAAGATTACCTGGAATTTTCCATGTACAAATTTTATTTTTATACTTTGAGAAAAGCAACGGAAAGGAATGTTCTCGACCGCTACATCTTCTGCGTGAAAGACACGCTCCTTACTATTTTCATACTTGTTCGCCATATTTCTAACCTCTTCTCAGCCTTTGTTTTTATTGTAAATCAGGACGGGAATTTTTAATAAACTTGTCTTATTTTGTAGGCTGAAGGGAGTACTTGATGGAGTCGAGGTGAGGAAAATTGCCACCTTCGAAGTTGACCTTGTAAGTGCGAATCTGCTGCTTTTGAGAGCCGACTTTGGGATCAGTGTTCCCGAGATTGTGGCCGCAGGCGAGCACTACTCACTCGATGGAAATCTTGGGGGACTTCTGCCAGTGTATGGTGAAGGCCCATTTGCGTAAGTGCACTCACCTATTTAGTGTGCCTTCCGTGTGTTGCATGGCATGATATACATACTTTAGCTTCATGTCCTTATGGCTGCCCTCCCACTAATATCTTTTAACCCATCAGACCAGTATCCTTGACATTAGGAACGTAACGTCACTGAATTCCGCACCAAGAACAAACCTCATCGACTCCTAACACAAATATGCCAAAATAGTGACCATGTAAAAGTCTCAGCTGAGAATTTTTCTACAGGAAATTAAGTATGGACCAAAACCATTGTATGACTGCACACATTTACCAGCAGCATACTTTCAGGTTCATAACAACTTAGAAGCAGAGGAACTAGAAATGTTAATTTGTATGGACCTGGACAAAAAACATAACTCGGAAGGTTGTGTGAAACACTATGCTACAGGTTAAAAATGTTAAAACGGCAAAGGTATGAGTATTTTAATTACAGTTATATCTGACACGTTTAACTTTATCATACTTTGTGCCAGTTAAAAATGTGAACAGAAACAGACTCTGAAGTGCAAAATTATTAACGTATCGTCCTGAAGGCAGCAACCTAAAGAACCTAAGCATGAAAACTCCTGTCAGAACATACTCTTATTTGCACAGTGCAATTTCAGCTTTAGTGATAACTGTCTTAACATTCTCCGTGTTAACGGTAATTTAGAAGTTGCAGAATTGCACACACACACACACACACACACACACACACACATATGTATAGTTTTATATATAGGGTGCGGCAGAAATAGTGAAGCATTTTATAACTTTAGTTACGCGCCTCTCCGCTAGGGTATCACTGAGTACAGGTGTTTGAACAAAAGCAGTGACTTCCGGATTTAGTCGACATGGAGTGTTGGGGAGTTAGAGAATTTGTGCATGCTGTGGAACTGCTTATTCGAACTGGGTCCATTGCAGAGAGACGGCACGTATTTCGCCGTGAATTGAATCAACAGGATGTCACATCTCCAAATTCAATCTGTCGATGGGTAATACAGTGGTGCGAAAAACGCTCTGTCTCGTGTAAAAAGCCACCTGGTCGGCCGTCCTCAGTTCGCACACTCGAGAATATTGCCGGAGTGTTTGCGTACGTAGGCCGAAGTCCGAAGCGATCTGCACCTAAGCACGCTCCAGCGTTAGGCATGTCTGACAGAAGCGTACGGCGCATCCTGCATACTGCCCTGAACCTGCACCCATACAAATTGCAAATTGTGCGTTCTTTGAGCGATCGGGACAAAGAGGTACGCTTACAATTTTGTCGTCAGTTTCGGTGATGTGCCGTGGCCTCCTTGTTCGCCGGACCTGACAGCCCCGGACTTTTTTCTGTGGGGTTATTTGAAAAGTAAAGTGTACAGTACTCGCCCTACAGACTTACATGCACTCAAACAAACAATGCGTGAAGAAATTGCATACATTTCAGAAGAAACACTTCAAGACGTTATGCGCAGCTTCTTAACTCGTGTGCACCTGTGGATTGAGGAGGGTGGTGGTCACCTAAAATACATTGTACACAAAAAGTGAAACTATGTAAAAAGTTAAGCACCACAGCAAATTGTGACGTGCTGAAATTGGTATAAATTACTTTCAGTAAAATGTTATTCTTATTTATAATTAGTTCACTATTTCTGCCGCACCCTGTATAATAAGTACATATACATACACTCCTATACGTGTATGTGTGTATGCGCAAGGGCGCGTGATTAAGTGTCTTTGGACTTTGGACAAGATTCTAAAACACTACATCCTCATTCAAATTCGCACACAGTATTTTCCTAAGTACATGTTTAACAGAGTCCATCCCACTTATAACATCAAGAAAGGAACTGAATATTTCGTGTCGTTGTAAACGAGTGTTGTTATAACCGAGAAGTGCAATTTTACGGTTAACAGTGAGGAATTAGTTGGTACCACAGAATATCTGACGCTACAGGCGAGGTGTCATATAAACCGATGTTGTTAAGCGGATTCGACTGTATTTTTCCGTCATTTTATAAGTCCTTCTAGCGCCCCCTTCCAAGTAATTTTCTCATAGAGATTCGTCTTTCTTATTCATCTACTGCATTTTCCTTGATTTGATTCAACAGTGAGATTAATTAAAAATGCGATGCACAAGTTGCGAAATTCCTTTCTATGTAATACGTCTGCTTCAAAATACGATCATACTTATCTAACAAACTTGCGTATTTCCTCCCATATTATGTAGATGTGATGAATTTCTAAATAACTTACTGTATATCAAAGAGTAATCTGGGAAAACATTACCATTCAATCTACAGTCATATCCAAAATATTTGAATTTTATCAGCACCAACGTGAGAACCTCAAATCTCGCAGTGCTGTGAACTTACCTCCTTCTAAACACACATAAACTCGAATAATCAAGTCCTACAATTAATAACAAATGTCGGCATATCAGGCCATTGTAATTAAATGTGTGTGTACCGATGTTTGGTTTGCAGAGCTTCCGTGGAAGGTGTCAATCTAACAGGCTCAGTTACGCTGGGCGGCAATAGCTCCATCATTTACGTGAAATACTTGGAGCTGGACATAAGTGTAAAAGCGGCAAAAGTAAGTATATCCGGGATTTATGTCTTCTCTAATCTATTGCCTCAAATGTAATGCGAATTTAAGGTCCACAAGCGATACAACATTAACAAAAATCTATAATATGAATACATACAATCCAATACGAAAAAATGTTACAAGTCCGTATTTCGTTTTAGTTTACGTAACACACTTTTATCCGCGATTGGAAAGTCGGAATTGTTGCGTATTTAACAATTGTTCTTGTCCTTTATATTACCGTCATGCTTAGCGCAATTTGGTGCCAATAAAAGGCAGATTACTCAATGCGTAAATATCTCACATCAAGAGTTCACAGTGTGTTTAATTGTAACAAAGCAATATTCAGTCCATTATGATTGCGTTAATAGAAATAATAAAACAGCATTAACACTATAAAATAAGACGCAACATTGCTGTGAAAAATAAATAATAATAAATATAAAATATAGCCCGTTTGTGCCGTCTTGGACTTATATTTATGAACACTGATGATGACATGAAATTTAACTTTAGGCTATATCAGGAATGTTGCTGCTACAAGTGTAGTCAGTTCCATTAATTACAGCTCCATGACGATAACAAGTCTATATCCCGTACAGTACATACTGACACAAGCAGAAAAGAATGCATTTTGTAAGGCTCAAATACCTCCTTTGAAAAGAAAATGTCTCAGATTATGTGTGATACGCGGCTGTTGCACAACAAAGCAGGAGGCTCGGAAGCAAATAACGACACATGTGAAGTAACACGCCTTTATCGCATGTCGATATGCCTATCATACATTTACAACGTCATTATTTGATGTGTCAAGTAAGAACAGCCATTCTCTTATTGCTGGTCTGTCAGTAAGTCTGTATTGCACAGTACCCTTCGCTGTACAACATTAACACCAAAGCACGTTTGTTCATCGGAAAAATTTTACAAGCTGCGTTTGTCTCTATTGGCACGTCCCGCCTTCAACTCTGCCTACTAACAGTAAACACATTAATTGGCTTGTTTTCATAAAACACGGTAGGATTAGTATATCATTTGATGGTGTCATGTTAGCACTTCTTAGACCCTAGACATCAGAGACATAAGCATGGTGACTGCGACCGCGCTGACACATGAGTAACGGGCGACATTGTTCCAACTCAATAGAGTCATAAGGTGTTCTGTAGTGACAGATCTCTAAAGAATGTGCGTCTTTTAGTAAATAAATTCTTCGGAAAATATGTAAGCAACAACACTCCAACTCGCCGGAAACATTTGCAGTTAAGAGGTCAGTTTAGTCTGAGAATTAATTTTGCACTTTTACATATTTACTACGTTTGCATAAAACACTTGTGCCTTGTCGCACTACACCCTGCAACTGTCAAACTGTGAACTCGTGAATTCAAATTCGAAGAGACCTTTACTTAAATGGTTCGTTCTAAAAGAATCGGGTTCAGATGGTTTGTAAATTACCGACAAATTAAAGTTACGTAATAGTTAATAACTCCGAAGCTCGTTCCTCTTCTTCTTATCTGTTTATTTCCAGGTTAACTTCGAGGGACTCCTGGGAGGAGGTGACCTTGGCGATCTAGCCAATGAGATCGTTTCTGAACTGATACCAGATCTCGTGACAGAGCTGAAACCAACCGTTCTTCCCGATATTATTGCAGCCGTCATAGACCTGGCAAACGAAAAACTGAAAGATATCACCCTGCAGGACATTCTGGACTTGATAAATGGCGGCGGGCTTAAAAAACTGTAAATCGTTTCTAAGGCTACCATTCAACTCACCACCAACAACGAAACGCTCATAAGTTTCAATACTGTGTCCATTACGTATTTTACCAGCGGAATAAAGTGTGCAAATGTAAAATCATAACTCTACAAACATAACTTACACATTGAGTTGTGAAAACTAAATAAAATATGTAAAATAAATAAAACTATTCGCTATCTTCATCCTGTCTTCACGAATTAGATAAATTAATGCCCATCCGAAATCGATGTCGTCTTTCCAGCAGATCTTTATTCCTTCTGCCTTTCATTCTGCAGGTTTGAAATTTTAAATCAGGGGCGCAAAAATTCTGGGCGCCTCGTCGTCCGGGTGAGTAAATTTTTTTAAGGTGGTGCCTAATTTTCTCAGCGCAATTGTTGCACCTTCATACCTTACGTACCAAAATTTGCACCAGTTCACATGCACCGAGCAGAAAGCTCCAGATGGCAGTAAAAGAACACCAGTAAAAGAAGACCAGCCCACAACTGTGGGCTCTCGGTTTGGAACATGCTTCGTGTCACCCTTCTGGCGCCAAGAATTTGCAGTGACTCCCAAATTTTGTAAAATATTTGGACCCTCTTCTACTTTATTTCAGCCACTTTTCGTCATGCATTCTATCGACATCATCCTTCCATCTTTTCATCTATATATACATGGATACCAATCTCTTCAGCTGCTCCCAATTGTCTCGTACTTCTGCGTTTACTAACCACGTTTGTATAGCTAGGGTCTCAGGAAGAACACGAAAATCCCCATAACAATTTCCTGAATCATCATTTCGCGAAAGTATTTGTAACTTACTTCCTAAATTTCTTTGCACGACATGTAACTATACGAAAAATTACGATCAGTCCCTCATGAATGAAGGCGTTACGGAAAATACAAATTTCAGAAGACATGCTTCCCTCAGTAACAAACATTTTTCGAAAGGAATGTGTATAACCTATAAGAAAAACGAATTCTTTATGAAAGGCAGAATTGCATTGGAAGATGTGGTTGAGCAGTTAACCTCCGAAGCAGTCTACTCTGATATTATTTTGATTTTTACGTTTGTCATCCCGTTGTGTTAAATTTATAATAAGAGAAATAAAATGTCGTCAACACAACTAGTAGACGTCACGTATCTAATGCGGCAACATATTTCGACCTGAGTTGATCATCTTCGGGTCAGTGGTATAAAATACATAAAAGTAATAACATACAACTGTAATCATGTTTAGCACTAAGATCTCAATTTTACAATTCTGTCAAAATACATGTATTTTAAAAAAATTGTAAATTAAATATTTTATAATATTCACGGACAGAAAAGTCCATCCCTGGAGGCTTTAAATTAGCGGATTAGCGCAGTATCCAAGATTCATGACTAATCAGAGAGGCTTCTTCAGAAGCCATAAAGAAGTACTTGTTCATCGGGCAGCGGACGTCAGACTCATAACAAGACACCGGTTTTTCTAAGACCAGAGACAAACACCTCCCCAAAAGGGGAAGGACGTTCTGGCAAGATTCTTACTCGGCAGATAACAGAGCCACGGCCAAAAGAAGAGAAGAAAATGATTAAATCTCTCCAAATCTACATTTTTGTCGTTTATTTGCTTACTTACCCTCTCTCCCTAAATTTTTTCACCATCAGATATAGCTATTACAGTCAGTCACTGTAGAATATAGGATATCACGCATAAGCGGATGCCGCTTTACACCTATCGAAACGTTACCATCTGACTGTCTCTCTTCACATGCAGTACAAGAGAACTGAATGACCGTACACACATTCCAGCTCCTCACAAAAGCTACTCCTTATTTCATTATCTTCAGGCTTACCGGGACAGAATAATTCCGAAAACACGAATCCTAATACTTCTGATAGCATTTCTTCAGCGGAGAACTGGAACATCTCAAAAGGTTTTCAGAAAACAAGACTCCCGAAATCTAGCCGCATAAAACTCAGACAGTTCAGAACTCATAGGACTCTGAATTGTCGTTGACTGGTTTTATTCTGAGGCAAGTTTATTGCCAAATCAGAATACTGAAATCTTAAAACGAATAAAAATGGCTGGAAATTATCAGTGAACTTTGAGCTTCGTCTGGGTTAAAGATCCGGAGAGTACGTTACACTAAGTGTTAGATCTGAGCGCCACGAGATAAGAAACATGCCTTCAGCAGAGTGTCAAAGCTCTCTTGAAGCAGAAAAACACATGAAGCGCAAATCTAGCTAACCAACAAGCTGCTTGTTTTCTGCGAATAGTTGGAAATGTGAAGGTAAAGTGAAGTCTACGTCCCACAGCTTAAGTGTAAGGAAGCGACCTGAAATAAAATTGTTACTTCTGCAAACAAATGTAAGTAGGCCCATGCTTATGTTACTTCACTTCGAACAACAGAGTTACAATTTATATAACAGTGTTTTGTTGACTGTAGAGTCGGCTATAGTGTGGAATGAGAGTGGCAGTTACCCCAGGCCCATCGACTACAGTCAAGCAACGTCCTTAAGCAGGCTGAATGTTGCCAGTGTAGAACCCATGACAAACAGGGAACGAAGATAGTCTTAATTATAAATGCTTAGTACTTGCTTCGAAAATAAAAATTTGAAAAAAGGAACTCGTTCCCCTTTCTGCATACTTAAGGATTTGGACACAACAATCTTTGAAATTCCCTTAGGCACAAAATTGATTACTTTCACTTTCGAGAAACAGCAATCTGTGGGAAATGGCAGGATGATTACAAGGTGTAAGTCTATAACGACAGGAAAGCAAATCATCTTCATGGCCTTCTGTTAGGGCACTTGCCGGAAGGAAGCGAAAAAAGTTAAGAATAACTTCAGTTAAGAGAGCCGCACCCGCGACGTACATTCGAAGCCGGGAGCTTTCGAATTCACAGTTGGTGTGCTGCATATGACATTGTGCTGATTGGTATCTGTCCAATTCCTGAGACAAAACGGCTAAAATCATTTCACAATTCCCTGTGTTGTCAGTAGACAAACATTTATCATGACGCCTACGTTTAGTCAGTCTCACTTTGGGTCACTGCAAGTAAACTTGCAAAAACTCTTTGAAATTTCAAACACAGACTTCGCTAATTTCCATCCATATTTATAATTTCCACACATAACCCTTCCACTGCCCCATCTCATACACTACAGCACTTGATGGACGCTTGAAACCACGATTTCAGTGAAAATGTTAGTTCTGTAAAGTTTTCCGGAAAGAATCGATGCTGTTTTGCCTAACGGTGTCTGCCGCTCGAAACTAAATGTAGTGACATATCCAGTTGCCAAGGTACGTATGTACAGGTTACCTAGTTGTAGCGCCGTACTGCCCGTACCCGTGAAGAATAGACCCATGTTGGAAGCGGGGGTAGCGTGGCTGTCCACCAGACGTGTCCGTCTTCAGGCGTTATTTACAAAGTTAAGAATACGAGTAAGACCTCAGGTGGAGAATATGTCCTTAAGCCCGCCCGTCTGTTTTTCTGTCCCTGTATAACCTAATATCAGCAACTATACCGTCTGTCGGATTTTCATGAAATTCAGTAAAGAAGTTTTTTGCAAGAATTTGTTGAAACATGGTGAACTTCGTGAAAACCGGCGCAGTGACAGTCATACTTTTCTTCAGAGTGTAAATGGATTTCTGCTTATAGTTTTGAAGCTTCTCTAACAATTTAGCTGGAAATCAGCACAAAATTCTTCACGACATTTGTTGAGTAGTTACTGGTTTCGTGAAAATGGTTTGAGTGAGACATGATTTACCTAAGGCCCTAGGTCTAAATAAAATTGTACCCGTATTTTCAATCTTTTTGGTCCCATTTTGACAGCAGTGGTAGAGAAGATGTCCACAGTTACGCACTCAAAGAAGGTAAGTTTCGTAAAAACCGGTGCAGTGAAAGTCATACTTGACTTACGGACGTAAGTGAAGCTCTACGCATGCTTTCTACATTTATTGTCCGATGCGGGTGAAATTCAGCACAAGAGATCTCAACATAATGCTGATCACTTCTGGCAAGCAGCGTAAAATTAGGCAGAGGAAAGACGTACTTTCTTACGGGCGTAAACATACGTACAGTTACGGGTGTACCCTGAAACCCAAAGTAAAGAACGCTTTGACAAAAACTGTATTCTGGGTCACGGAACATACCATTTCAGCCTCGTTACCTTATGGTCAACGATGCCTAACTTACATTTCGCCAACGTTGTACAGTGTCCGGACTGCTAACCGGATGCAGCCTAGAGCCGCACATACTAATCTGCTAGACAATAAATGACACCTTACTAAGGCGTAGAAGAAAGAGGAAACTTGTGAAGGTAATAGCACATTCTGCCCAAAACAATGCACAACAATTCAATTCTCTACACCGCTGTACTACAATATTTACACACATTTTGAGTGGACAGAATGGGCCTTTCTTACTCTGAAGATTTCTAATCTGATTTTGCCTGCAGAATTCTTACAGTAGCTACCTATCCATTTCAACCACCAACACTGCTACAGTGGTCACAATCTTCTGTGCTTCGGACTTCACTACTGAGTTACGTTGCAGATTTTTGCTCTTCTATTGATAGTGTCTCACACCTTTAGCACTCAGAGTAAAACTTATATTTAAAAAAATGGGTTTACCCTGTTGTACATGGCTTTCAGTTTTGGTGTTTTTTCTACTGAATTCAGCCATGGAGTTGCAGAACATCACGTCGGTCCTGATTACTATGGCTGTTCTTTTGGGGCCTCCTGTTGGCTCTGAAGTGGCAGCAAAATCCAGATGGATTGACCTAATCTCAGGCATCACCTTAACGTCCAGAGATGTGATAGGTAAGTTTTCGAAGTTATCGTTACACAATTAATAACAGACACATTTTGAAACTGTAATAACTGCAGAGTTTGTCCAGCATCGACAATGGTGGTAACAATTAGGTTTCTGTTTCATGGAGATATTAAAAACATGATTAAAAAAATACTTATGTACGTTTTCTGTCCTTAAGAGGCGTAGCATTGACACATAACAGGCAGACCGTGTCTGTCCTTCAGATCAGCTAAAGTTGGTACTGCGAACTAACTGTTGTCGGACAGATAAATGTAATTTTGGCTCGGGTCAGTCTCAATATATCTTCTAATTTTTGTATACCTCAATTCGAGACACATTCAGTTTTTTCAGACATGGATCATAGTAAGCACGTAACAAGTCCACGCGATACTCCAATAGAACCCAATCTAGCTACTTATATTCAAAGATCCTTTTATACGGCAAATATTCAACGGCATACAAAGAAATCAGGTGAGAATTCATAAAACCTACTTACTTACTGCACCCACTTTGAGGCCTACAAGTGTTAAGTTCTGAATATTAATCACATTTGCGTAACATAACGGGTGCAAAGTTAAAATGTTAAGATCGCCCTGTGCTTTATTAAGCATCAAGCCAGGAAAGAATATGGAGAGTGAAAATACAGTTCCACCAATTCTTGTCCTAAGCAATAGTTTCTAAGGAAGGGTGAGCTTTACGCCTCGGCTAATTCAACTCAACCTCAAGGAAACAGCCACATTTACCCACCGAACAGGAGGCTGGGTGGGTCCAAAAACCGATATTTATGCTTTAGAATAGATAAAGATGTCTTGTTCCTGTTGGAAATCGAACCCCCTGTTCTAGGCCACCCAGGACATATCCTAGTCACTATACCGAATGAAATACCCCGGTTTCCGATGTCAGGGGGTAGAGTCATACAAGTAGAAGGATCAGGATGACTTGAACTTCAGTGCCACGTACGAATATATGGGCAAAGTAATGACATGAGGTTGTAAAATGACAGGTTTACACTTAAATGTAAACATCTGAACCTTCATTAATTGTACAAGTTCTTGGGGTTTCTTCTAACCTAGCCACGAACAGCATCTAAAGAATCGTATGTAACAGTCGAATAGGTAGGGGGAACACAATAACGTGGATTGAATAAGAGTCGTGAGAAAGTAAATTAGCTACAGAAAAAATAGTGCTGCAATAACTGATTATAAACTATATAAATAAATATTTAGTATAATTATATATGGATATATACATTTATTTATTGCGAGACAGAGTCATTATGAGTCCAGTTACGTAGAGCATCAAGATTTTTCTTTCCAGAGGACTCCATGAAGGAATGGACGGGAGACAGCAACCTTATAGGAGCACGGGCAATCGGTACAATAGTCAATCAATCCCATGAAACATTACATGGATGTAATACGTTCACATTACAGTGGGCACGGTCGAGCGTGTTCGAGACATCTTCCCTTCGGACAAGATCGTGTGTCCCGACGACTTCGTCATCTCTGAGCTTGTGCATTACTTCAAGGGCAAGATGAAGTACCCGCACCCCTCACTGGAACTTCCTATTCTGGACCCTTTCTTTCAGAGGCAAATGGATTTCAACATCACCCATGATATGATAGGACAGTGAGTGTTAAATTTTCAAAATTCAAATTCATACAGAATAAGATCACTCAGTTGGTCTGCGTTATAACCCTGGGTGATCCAAGGGCAATTTACTCGCGTTTTAGTGTGTAAATATTAACCGGGTACCTGATTCTGTGTTTGCGTCTCTTTTATTTTGTCACCTTCTGCGACATTGATAGATTTATACTCATCTCAACTGCTTGTGTCATTTGTGACTGTCAAACTCACCAAACATCAGAAATCAAAACGTAAATTAACTTAATCTACATTTTAATAGTAACATTACTTTCATGCATGATACGAAGACCAAATAAATATGACTCTTTTTTCTGAAATTGCGTGAAAATGTGAAGTTACTCAAAATCTGCTACAACTCTGTCGTTAGTACTTCATTTTTAGCAAAAATAAATGTCCCGTGAGGGTAGCATTAACATTACGAAAAGCTCCTACCGGTAAAAATCGGTTCTAAGTAACACTAACAAATTACTTTCCCCAAGCGAAACGACGTTTTGCTTCAAAAACATATATTTTTATTTTGCCAACTAGCGCACATAACTTTTTATGTTCATACTGTTTCTCCTACATGTTTCGGCTGTTACTTCCAGCCATCCTCACGAGCTAAAATCCAACAATCCATGCAGCACAGCATACAGTCTGTCCTTGAACGGCAAGTCATACACTCACCGCCTTCATAGTCATTAACACACAAGCATGCGGTTAGATTTTTAATACAATAAAATAGAGTAATTAATAAAATCCAATATTCTGTAAATAAATATTTGTAAAATATATAAAAATTATACACATATATATAACGTAGTACATGTCTGTATTTAAACATCAGTCTTGACCCACTTGCATTTATTTGTAGGGTGAAACCCCTCGCTGCAGTATTTCAAGGACAAACTGCATGCTGCGTGGATTGTTGGATTTTAGCTCCGTGAGGATGGCTGGAAGTAACAGCCGAAACACGTAGGAGAAACAGTACGAGCATAAAAAGTTATGTGCATTAGTTGGCAAAATAAAAGTGTATATTGCTGAAACAATACTGCACGGAACATGTAAAATATTAAGTTGTTTTGCTTCTTTGTTAATCGCCGTGTAAATCTGCAGGCCAGACATTAGAACAAAGTGCTACAGCTGTTAGTTTCACACACACACACACACACACACACACACACACACACACATATATATAAAGCCATGTGAAGGAGAATTTCTTACGTCGTCAGTAGGGTACGTCCAGGAACTTTCATACGAGTTCTGGCTCTGCACGGCAATGTGTTGTATTTTCATTCTGGAAGTGAGGTTCAATACCAAGCAACAGATTGTCCTTATTATGAATGTAGTTAGGGTAACGCACATCGAAAATTCAACGGGAAGTATCTTAAGCCGCCGTATCTTTATCTCCTGCCCTCCTCTCTCCCACATCCCATCAGTTTTACTTGTCCGTCCTGCTGACACTCCTCTCCGTTTGGTCTTTTAAGTTAAAACTGCAGTTAACACACTTTATTCTTTTCATTTATCCGGTTCGTACCTTTGTCTCCTTCCATCCGCTTTCCCGCTTCCTTCCAATCTACGTATTATATTAATTTGGTTTAGCCAAATATCGATAGCTGTTTAACGATTTAACGTCACTGGTATGTCCTAGTAGCGAAGGTCGCAAGATTATTTACAGGCCAACTTTTTAGTTCTCCCGCATCATAGCAACGGCGCCACAACCGAGCATTACAGCCACTGCCTAGTCTATGTACATACCAATATGCTGGATTTGGATCTCCTTCAACTGCGGAAATTCCGGAAGATAACCTAAAAATATGCAGTCCCTGCAAACAGTTTACCCACTGCTGTAGACAGTATAGCAGAGAAAAATATAAATAAATTCACGTAATACTCCCTTTAGCGATAATTAGAATTATTTGACAATCAGTGTACTAAATCTGTGTCGTCACTGTGCTTAACTCTTCTTCCCAGGTTGTCTTTATATCTAGAAGAACTCAACGTTACTAAGATGTCTGAATTTAACGTTAACAAAATGAAAATGAACTGGCTGCGAAGAAAGCTGGACTTCGACATTTGTTTTCCAGAAATACATATTCGAACTAAATACAACATGAACGGCATACTGGGCAACGTGTTACCAGTATATGGAAACGGACCTGCCTCGTGAGTATAGTTTTACACAGCCTTTTCTTTAACAATAACTGTGCTTGATTTCCTGTAAAATGTAACTAAACGTTAAATTTCGAATTATTTATGTTTAATTATTCTATTTTTTTCTTACGACGAGATTGACAGCCAAGGAAGAGAGGGTACCGTCGCATAGAGACTAGTGACAGATAACGCTGTTTATCACTCATGTCGACGATAAATAAAAACATTCTGTAAATTGTTAATCTGAGAGTGGAACCAATCCGACAATTTAAGTGGAAATGCGCAAACATGAACAGGAGCACAGGAAACCGAAAGGAAGTTTTATCATATTCCTCAAGAGAATGAGTCATCTTAAAATTTTCTGCGCGTATATAAATCGAAGTATCCTCTCAGCACGAACAGCAATTTTGCCTGAAATGCTAAGTTTTCAACGCGATGTTTACGGCTCCTCTCCTTCACTTAAGAGTTATGTAACTCTTTACGTCGTTCCCCACCATTTCCGATTCAAGGCCTCGTAAAACAGTAAAAGATTTTTCGAGGACGAATATCTTACGTTCATCACATTGCACCAGCGTAAATAATTCTACAAATATAACTACTACTAGCATATTTACATGTGTTCATTTGCACTCAAAGAATTCAAGCCTTTGTGTGGCACTCAAATCAAATTAATTCCACAGGCAATCACGTTGAGCATTCACAATTACACAACTGCGTTCTTCTTAGAGCAATAATTTGCACAAGTGGGAATTATAATGATTTTATAAAATATACCAATTGCACAATACAGATAAACATATTTTCCTTGTCAGCTTCTTCCAAAGTTGAGCACAGATCATGTATTCTTGACGTCATCTGGGTGCGCATAATCCGACCACGTATTGTTTGGCCAAGATAGATACTGCACGTGAACTGGCGTACGATCAATGATTACGTCAGTTTTCCATATTATCCAAAACGGGTTTTTGTACTGACATATCTAACGACGTCATTATGTTGTTCATAAAACAGTGCAGTCACAAGACATTAAAATTGAACAAAACAGAGATTATATTACAGATTGCGTGTAAGCAGATCGGTATATTTATTGCTTTTTAAATAAAGTAGATCGGTCGACTTACCACACTTCAATCGAGCGTTAATAGGATTCAGTATTATGTACAAACACTACTGTGTACCGGCCAATGTAGGATTGTAATTTTTCATCCAGTTAAACACAGCAATCTTTAGTCCTGAAGATTCAAGTCTCGTGGGATGTCAGGCCGCGTCGCCTGTTAAATTTACATACGACTCGAATCTTCATCAGCATCGCCGTAAAACCCTCAAATTAAGAAACTTCGAATCGTGTTCTTGTGTTTATGACAAAAAAATTCTTTCCGATTCCAGTTACTGACAGACTACGAAATAAACGCGTGTAACAACTCCAACTGACATAAAATAATTTCGCCGCACTGTGACCCTACGAATAGGCAATGAATGTGAATTACGCAAACATCAATTGTACGTAAATAAAACAAGTGCCCATCGTCACGCAGCCAGTAGGGTAAGCGCCATCGAATTATTTCAAATTACACCACCCACTAATCTCCATCCAGTCTCGAGGTTAAGAATGCGCCGATATACAGCTCCCCTCCCTCCTCCGCCAATATGACATAGTGTTTGAGTGAGCACAGAGACAGCTTTGTTGGCGTCAGTCCCCTTTTAAAAATAATAAGCCCATAAATCACTACATAATCGAATTTCACGAAAATCGGAATAAGCAGCAAACCTCAGAAGACCTCGCGCCCTAGTGCTTTATGACCAGCTGTTGCCAGCAATACCAAATAGCGACAGTCAGAATTTTTATAAAGCAATGACGCCATCGCCATTCAATATTTTACTGTCGATATTGCTACCGAGATAAATCTTTCAAATTATTAGAATTTGATTGATGCATTAATTAATTAATAATTCGTATGTAAGCATGAAACAGCAACTAAGTATGTTAATCCCTGTGATAACTTGTCATGCGTATTATCATCAAATTCCAGTAGTCTGAAAACATTTATCGCCGTGGCAATATCTGAAACCCAGCCTACAAATGTAATCTTTCTTTCTTTCTTTCTTTCTTTCTTTCTTTCTTTCTTTCTTTCTTTCTTTCTTTCTTTCTTCCCCTCTTTCTCTCCTTCTTTCTTTCTTTCTTTCTTCTTTCTTTCTTCCTTTCTTTCTTTCTTTCTTTCTTTCTTTCTTTCTTTCTTTATTTATTTATTTATTTACACTTTATTGCAACACGACAAAGCCATTTGCCAACTTGTAAATACAAAAGACCCAATGCATACTAAAAGGAACAAGGCGCATTGAATAACATTATTCGCCAGCTCTCAGAGTCCATCACCTTCATCACTTTAAATATTTGGAACAAATATTGCATAGCTGCTCTATGATACATGTTCCTATGAACATTTCATTATGACTTGTACGGATTTATTACAACACCATTTTGTGGTCTACTTTTCTTTCCTTCCGTAACGAAAGTGTAGGGTTATTATATCATCGTGCTGTCTGTGCGTTTTGCCTCACTTTTACTTACAGATCTGCTCAAGTTTTACGAAATTTGATGTGAGCGGTATCGTAGCACTGCTATGCCACTGGAGTCCACAAAAAACTCGTTCCACTTCTACTTTCCTAAAATCGATAATCAAGACATAGCGATAACGCAGAATTCTGAGGTGAGAGAGACACGAGCGCAAATCAATATACGGTCGCGATAGTATACACGATAATAGAGGGCTTTAACGGCACCGATATAAGAATTAAGTTTCCGGATTAATAGCTGTATCTAAGGACCACACAGAGAGGTATATATTTGACATGGACATAAATCATAGTAACATCTACAAATTCGGTACAAAATATTGTTTCTGACGCAACAATTATAATGTGAAAATGGTGCAAATCTTGATAATATTTCCGAAAATTTAAAGTAGACAAAACCTGCATCTAAGTAGCCTAATAATTTGTTCTCAAAATAAACACAAATACTACAAATACTCTGGAAGCTCTCTATAATTGCAAGCAATGAAAATTCTGGCTCCACTACGTGTAGATAATCGTAGGATCAGATACCCCAACCCACCAGCAGAATAGCATATCAGTGTTGAATAGTGACTAAACATGATTATGATGATGACGATGATGGTGATGATGATGACAGTACCTTGGTTTTTCATTTATTCATATTCTAATTTAAAATCAAAATGATTTCCGATACAATGGTTATGACCTAATAAATTCGTTTTCAAGAAAACTGATGCAGGCTTGTGGATTCCAGATGAAAGAAATTCTTAAGTGAAGACAAAAGATATCATGAATATAAAATGCCATATTAGTAGAATTAACCAACTAATACATAATTATATGCACGGAAATGCGCTACACAAAATGTCATTTTACTCTCTCAGAATGCATCCAGGCGCAGGCTGTTTTGAGTATAATGGGTCGTCGTTGATTTCCAAGAAAGTTTCGAAATGTATTCATTCCTTAAACGATGGATTTATACATGATAATGGCTCATGAAGTTAGTAGCTCGCCAGTAACTAAATTTGTGTTACCCGCTCACATTCGAAACATGTGAAATACTGGTATTTCGGTAACCTGAATAAACCGAATGTCATTCAAAATTAAAGGTGGATACGGTAACACATTGCTTCGGAACTACTATTCTATGGTTTCAACAAACCGAAGTTTATTGCCTTTATAAACGTTTCTTCCAATGAACAGGATATCTGCCATCAATGTGAACTTCACCGGCACGATACATCTCGACGCGGACAATAATTCTCTAAGCATCAAGACGTTATTTCTTAACTATAATATCGAACAGTTTCAGGTAAGTGTAGATAATATAATTTTCTATAGACCTAATCAGTTCTGTCATATATTACGAGTTGTCAGCACAGGTGGTCGTGGTGGTGGTGGTTGTAGTAGTAGTAGTAGCAGCAGCAGCAGCAGCAGCAGCAGCAGCAGTAGTAGTAGTAGTAGTAGTAGTAGTAGTGGGTAACTAAGAAGTACGACTAGGACCCAGGCGGTAGTTTTGCAAGAGGGAGACAGGCCCTTGGATGTTTGTAACCAGTGACCGAGGCATTCCAGTTTTTTTATTCTAAGGCGTCCCCGTTGGCGTATCGATCATAATTATATACTTTATTTTATTCTACAGTCAGACCCACCAAGTCGTTCAACACATTTTACTGGCCACTAGTTTCGGCTCATAACAGAGCTATCATCAGGCCATCACAAAAACTGTAAGCTGGAAACCCCGTATGTTGCAGGTCTTCCCCTTTACATTAGTGAATTCATTGCAAATATATAAACATTTATAAATAATGTACACATACAGCCTAAGTAAAAAATGTTAAAACTCAAGTAAATGTTAAGATATTGCCTATATTGTTGTAAACAATAGGAGAATGATTTTTTGAAAAATAAGTAAACATTAAAAGTAATGTCTAAAAAAGTGAGACAAGGAGTCAACTGTAAGATATCAGCTGTATGGATATGAAACAGTGCTAATACAAAAAAAAAGGGCAACAACCTAATGTAGGTGGTCGTCGCGTGAATAACTTGACTGGTCTGTAAGCTGGAATACATGTACGTACTTTCGACACTCCAGGTGCGTCTGATAACGTCAACGTCTATATAGGCCTTCTGATGGAGCAAGCAGTTCGCGTGTACGGGAGTTGGATATTGCTAGTGGGTTGCACTTCCTTAAATATACGAAACGATTTTACTATTAAAGACGTAAACAAATACGAATTGATTTTGTCATTATATTTTATATAAAAAATTACTTACAGGAGTGAAGTACAAAACAGGTCGTGGTTGCACGATCTTGATGAATCTGTGTGCCCTGTCCTTGTTTTTGTACTGTTGTTTACAGTTGACTGCCGTTATATGTTTTAAGCCGAGTTTTATATAGCAGCAGTGGCGTTAGTCAAATGACCTTCTGTTTTTATTATAGTGTCAAATATTGTTACATGTAACTGTGTTTATCATTTAACTGATCACTCACTAATGTTTCTCTGTACATGTAATATATTTCAACTCTATTTAAGCGTCGTCCTTTTTTGTCGTAATATAAGATTTTCATAACACCAATTTTACCGAAGGCGTGGCCGGGTTCCAAAAGATGTTGGGAGAAGTTAGAATTATAGTTGTTATTTTTAAATGAAAGGTGTTCTCTAAATCTTTTCTCAAAGCTACGGTCGGTTTTTCCCGCATATTTCTTTCCACAGTCTTTACATGTTAACTGATATACGCCGCGCTGTTGGAAATTGTCTGCTTTTTATTAGTTAATGTTCCTGTTTTTACAAGACGTTGAATAGTTTTTTGTTCTACATGCGATATGTAACGTAGTATGTCTGAAAATTTTTGTAATGAAGTGTGCTTCATTGCCGAAAGACGTCAATGTTGCCCATTTTTGTCTTTGGACACACAGATATATCAAAATCGTGCAACAAAACGTGTTTTATATTTCACTACTGTAATTCTTTCTATAAAATATGATGAAAAAATCTACTCTTACTTATTTATGTCGTGAATAGTAAAATCGTTCTATACTTGTAAGGAAGTGCAACCCAACTCTCGTACATGCGAACTACTTGCTCCATCAGAAGGCCTGCATAGACGTGGAAAGTATCAGACATACCGGGAGTGTCGGAAATATATACATATATTCCAGCTTGCAGACCGGTCAAGTTATTTGCACGACGACCACCTACAGTACATTAGGTTGATGCCGGCTTTTTTATATTAGCACTGCTTCATATACGTACAGCTGATATCTTACACTTGACTCCTTGTCACTTTTTAAAAATAACTTTTAGTTTTTAATCGTTTTTCAAAAAATCAATTTCCTTCTGCTTTTCACAACAATATTGGCAACATTTTAACATTAACTTGAGTTTTATTTTACTTACGCTATAGATATACACAATATTTATAATTGTTATGAACATTTGCAATGTATTCGCTAATCTAAAGGGGGAGATCTCCTACCTGCAACATAATGGTCTTTCCAGGTTACAGTTTTTGTTATGACCTGATGACGGCTCTTAATGAGCCGGAACCATTTGCCAATAAAAGGTGTGTTGAACGACTTGTTGGGTCTGACTGTACAATCAAATAAAATATATATGCTTAAAAAGTATTCAAGTTAGGCTGAAATGCAGCCGTCTTGCTTGTGCAAATTAATTCGATGAAATTCTCGTTTTACATACAGTTACAACTATGCATAAACTTTGCTTTAGGCTTGATATAACTGAACCTCTAACAAATGGTGACCAGTGCGAGGAGACAGAGATTTGTGTTCTTGTCAGGATCCATTTGTTTTCCCTGCAAACTTTGTCTGGAGGTAAGGGAACCCCCACTCATACTGTCCAATGTCAATGCTCTACTCATGAGTCAACAGCAGTAGGTATGGTGGTGCTGACAGTTGTTGTTGTTGTCATTGTTGTTTTTCTAGTAGCAGTTGTAGTAACTGCAGTAATACAATAGTAATTTATTGTAAATAGAACAGAATATGGTGGGGGTCCAACTGCCCTTGCAGCACAGCAAACCACACACCATCAGTAATCCTGCATCTTGAATTACTTCTCATTACTGTACTGAGACCTTAATACAGTCAATAGGACCAAAGAAATGATCTACAAAGTAACAATGTCAAGAGTCTCCCAAAGAAAAGCAATAGCAGCACAGCATGTGTACAGTGGTTTCCTTAGCATCTGATACAGCTAGAAGTTGGACCATTAACTAATCCCACTTTTATAGGTCTGCTCTGAAGTGGCAGTGCCCTTAATAGAGGGAGCACTGCCAGTCTATCATAGATTCTAACTTGTTCTTACTAACGCTAATAGTTCCTCCCCTCTTCTTGTATCATACACTGCACCCATGCTTTTAATCAAGCACAGCATCATGGACACATATGAAGGGTAAGTGGAAGCAAGTTCTACACATACTTTATGTAAGTGCTGTAAGAATGAAACTGAATGAGATGCATAAGCTTCTGGTCTATGCTAATAATCTTAATTTACTGGGCAAAAACATGTAAACTATTGCAAAACACAGAGCAGCCTTAACTTGCTACAAAGGAGTGTAGTCTACTAGGAAATTCTAACAAAATCAAGTATATCTTCATGTCCCTTGAACAGAATGCAGCACAAAATCACAGCAAAATGGTGGCTAATTAATACTATGAAAATGCAGCATAGTTCAAACATCTGGGAACAATGCCAACAAATCAAAATTTCAAGCATGAAGAAATTAAGTGCAGATTACACTCAAGGAATCCCCAATACCATTTGGTTCAGAATCTTTTGTCGTGGCATCTAAGAATATACACTTAAACTACACAGAACAATAATTGGCTTTTTGTATTGGTGTAAAACTTGGTCACTCATACGTGACTAATGGAACAACACAGGCTGATGATGTTTGAGAACACTGTGCTGAAGAAGATGGAAGGGTATGAGATGGACGAAGGAATAGGAGACTGGAGAAAACTGCATAAGGAGGAGCGTCATGAACTGTACTCCTCACCAAATATTATTTTGGTCATCAAACGATGGAGAGCGAGACAGAACAGGCACGTGACACATATGGGAGAAAAGAGAATGTAGACAGAGTTTTGGCAGGGAAAGCATTAAGGAAAGAGACAGCTTGGAAGATCTAGGCACATAAATGGGACAGCAACATAAAAGCTGATCTTAAAGAAAGAGGACAGATGAGTGTAGACTGGATCAATTTGGCTCAGAATAAGGGCAAGTGGCAGGCTCTTGTGAATGCAGTAATGAACATTTGGGTTCCTAAAAGTGTGTGTTGTGAATTTCTTGACTTGCCATGGAATTATTAGCTTCTCAATAATAAATCTGGTGTGTGTAGCCCCCCCAATACCTACTGCACAGGAAACGTGGTTAGTTGAGATGTGGACATAAGGATAAAAAGGAAACCTTTTATGTCATGGGCACTCACAAACCCTGTTGCACAACTGTTTTAAAGAAACTCACAGTACATTGCATGGTGCACTTCCTATTCTGGATGGACAGACTTAAGAAGATGCTTCATCTGCATTCTTCTTCAACTTTGCTGCATAACCCTTCATTAGAGAGGCACAAGAAAATTAAATTAAAGGGACACATCTCTCTCTGGTCTATGCTAATTATGTTAATGTGCTGGGCACAAACATAAGACCATCAACAAAAACACATTCTATTCTATGCAATAGATGTGACTAGGATAAAGAACAATACAGAGAGAACTACAGAGAAAGCTAAGTACAGGGTACGATAATGTTCTCTCACCAGAATTCAGAATTAATCCACAACATAAACAGATGAAATACTTTCTCTGACTATGTAACAAAGCTAAAATATTCACCAACAACAATAACAAATACAATTAAATTCACGAAAATGACCCAAATAAATCCGGATAATTCTTTCTATCATCCAGTTTGGAATCCCTTACTTTCCCATCTCCTTTCTGAACACGTACAAATTAAACTACATGGCAACGGAAGTTTATCAGTAGTTTTTAACATTGGTGTGAAACTTGATCTCAAAGTAAGAAAAAAATGTTTAATGTGTTGAGGAACATATTTGAACACAAGATAGAACAAGTAACAGGACGAATTGACAGGCATGTAACAGAGGAAATGCCCAGAACATTTCCCAGAAAATCTAAAAAGGGACCTTAGGTACAAACTGGAGAATAATGCAATATGTTGACACAAATTTTGAAGAAAAAGGGTTAGGACCGGATTCATCTAAATCAGGATAGATCTTTGATATTTTTGCAGCACAGGAAACCAACCTACAGCAACACATCAAAACATCTTCAATACAAGAGACAATCAACAGAACTAATGTCCCAACCATGCATGTTTTAACACTTGAACATTTGCAGGTTTGGACCCTCCTGCCCGCCCCCCCCCCTTACCCCAAAACAAGAGAATCGACCTACTTTTTCTAGATATCTCCTACATATAATAATGTTTTAGATATCTTCACTTTTAAATATATCAGTTTTAACATTAAACCCCCAATTTTTTATTACAAATGATGATTTTCACCACACTGCTAATGCCATAACCTGAGGACAGCATGTCTGTACCAACACACGCAGCATTATGTAACTGTGTCTTATACAAGAAAGGCTGTGATTAACAGACACACAGAAAATTCAACAAGACAGGGCCATGTAACACACACTGTGAAAATAGTCCTGACCTTCCAGTTCAATATGTGTGCAGTTTCCTGACACACTGAATGACTATCAGCTTCTCAAAAAAGACCCTGTCCCATGGAATTGGTTTACACATGACAACTGCCAATGTGGTCAATTACTCCAGTCATCACAAAAATATACACTGGTTTTATTATTGGCATTTATCTGTTTAAAATAACTGTGCAATTCCATCTTTCCAATTTCATACTATTACAAGCCAGAAAAAGAGAAAACTGCACACAATACACACAGTATTTTATGTAATAAGAAAAGTGCAAAGAAATGCATGGAAAACTTTAATAAATGTAGGTACAGCACACTATACACAAATTACTATACAAACTTCAAACTTAAATTACCTCTTCTACACTATCAATAGTATTTAACAGCGCAGAATATTGTTAGGCATCCTTTACATCAATACATTGAAGGAGAATTGTCTGAAGAAACCAATGGACTTACAAATGGTCTCCACAAAATGTTACAGTTGTCACTGTTTTGCACTTCAGATCATTCTTCCAGTTCACAATTCACTACATCCTTAGGTAATACAATAATTTCTTCTTCCTCGTCAAATTTTCCACAGCTCTTCTTCTCTACTTGCAGTTCCCAGACTCTTAGTTTCACTGATTCTTATCGTACACTTGGATGTTATGATGAACCTCAATTTCATTCACGTCCAAAGTATAAGCTATAATGGACCAGCAATCACAAACATCAAAATTAACCACACTACTTTACTCTAGCCCTCAACACACCAATTTTGATTACAAAATCTGCCAAATGATTTAAGATATAAAATGGACAAAAAGATAGTGTTCTCAGCCTAAATTCAATTTATTTACTTCTTGTAAAGAACAGAAGAAACCATTTAACAATATAAACACCCTCATAGTTAGTTCTGTTACCAATTTCCATGTTTCAGATCAATATGATGAATCTGATGGGTGACAAAAGACTTAGTGAACTTCTGAACACAGTGCTGAGTGAAGAAGGCACCCGAATTCTGGAACTAGTGAGGACAGATGTCACACATTTTGGTACAAATTGGTTACACAGTGTTGGGAATTATGTGCTTGGAAAAATGAGTGTAAGTCTCAGTGGTGTGCTAGATTTTATGCAAACTGCCGCAACACAAAAGGCTAGGGAAATTCTCAATTTATATCCCTTCAAACACGAATTCTAAATCTTGTGGATAGTATTAAACGTTAATTGTGTTGATATCACAACTTAGTAGCCTAACAAAATCTGACACCTGCAGTTCCATGTGATAATTAATTTGAATGCTGATGCTAACACACCTCCAGTATTCAATAATGTGAATTTGAAGAGCCAGAAATCACTGGACCACGTCCCTATATTGGCAACGAAACTTGGTACTGGTTAAACTTTAAACTTTTAATTTATTTGGGACTGGTTACATGGCTATGGCTGAGAGGTTACGGACTACACTCCCTACAGCACCCATCCCATGCCCAGTGATTTACATCTCTTTGTACTCTTTAAGAAGCACCTGGCTACAGACACTTGACGCCGACTTCTTCTGTGCTGGAATATAAGTCAACGGCCATGGAAGGACAAACGCTTAAATGTCAGTGGTGACTATGTGGGGGTCTGATGTGTACCAGACATTACACATGCACCATCTACTTGTCAAAGTCAGAATAAAGTTCTCAGAATCAGAGAATGTTACCTTACTTTTTGAAACTCTTTTCTGTTCTCCTTATTCTGATGGGAATTTCCTAGTTATTTATGGCATCAACTACTTCTCTGATAGCATACTGTAATTACTGAATACATCACTGGATGATTTTCAAGCAGAGTTGATACAATGTGTAGCTAAATTTGGTCTCAAAACTTTTTTTTTAATTACAACACACTAGAAGGCAGGACAATGTAGTCAGTATAGCAACTAGGCCACTGTATACTTGTGCACAGGATGAGCTGGAGTTCAAATCCTGGCAGAGGCAAAGCATTTTTTTCTCCAAAACATCCAGACCAGCTCTTGGATCCACCCAGCCTCCCATTCAGTGCATACTGGGGCTCCTCCCACAGCTGCAAAGTGGATAGGGTGTCAAGTTGCCCACAGTGATGAGGTTAAGCCTGAGTAGATCTATATCTGTACTTCCTCTACATGCCTTCATGGTGTGCACAGGGACTTTAACTTTAACTCTTACAACATACTCATAAACAACTACACATGGCATACCATATTCATCTGGACTGAGGAAACGGAAATTTTCACATTAGAAATACTCTTTATAAGGTCAATTTATTAATAGTACTGATGTCAAAAACGCTGGTCAACTCTTGGTTTAACAATTAAGACTATACTTGTACACACAATCAAATAAAATTTTATAAGCTGTTGTACAATAACTGCACTATTCCAGTGGCAATGTTTTCTGACATCATCATAGGTTCTCCTAAAATTTCACTGTCAAAACACTTGTGGGGCCTAGTATCATAACAGCATAAGGCAGAAGAATACAGTTTTGACAACATCTGATGTCTGCAAACTGTTCTGTAACTTATCAGGAAAGGTATTTCCAGCAATGTTGTTATGACGAAGATGCACAGAACAGTATACATTTTCACTACACAGGTTTTTTAAGCACTTTCCAACAATAATACACCATTGTTTGTAATAATATGCCATTTCAGCATCATTCTTTATTCAAAAAATCAATAATGTTCACAATAGGGATTATATTTTTCTGTAGTTTTAAATATTTCATGCTTTAGCTTATTATTTTCCTGAACTATAAACATTTAATTACTAAATTTTGATCCTTATTGTTCATCCAAAACTAATCCTACATGGACCAAGATTTTTATCCTGCCTTCTTCCTGCTCATGTAATGTGTTTCCACCCAGTAGTTTCTTTTATTATGTGGTATGAATGGCATCATTTCTTCACAGCCCTGTATTTCACGGCACTTGTTAACCTTCCATGGGACATCTGGACAGCAAGTCTTTCAAGGAATCGATGAATATCTGCCATTTTAAGCATTAAAAGGCATGGAAACTTCGTCTTCTCCTGGTATTAAAAAAAATTCATTAGTGGAAATGAACATGAGCACATGCAGAAACCAACTCTCTTAATATCTCACTGACATTCTGCATAATCCTTACCTGGTTTCTCAATATGTTTGTATCACAGAAGTTACTTTTATGTTCCCCATGTTCCCTGAAAACACAAATGTATCCACAAGAGCCCTTCTATATACTTACAGTACATTCAGTTTGTAACATGGGTACGTAAGGCCGCCCTTACACAGGGCATTAATTGCAATATGATGCGATGAGGCAGTATGACATATGCGACATGATACAGACTTTCCACACTGCAACTGATCCACTCAGATGAAAAGCCATGTGTGAGTATGAACACGTCATAAACTGTAATGGAAAAAACATTTTGAGTACCCATGACAGTAAGTCTACATTACATTTCCAAATTGATTACAATATATACAGCAAGAAAGTATCTTATTTGATCATTCACTTCTTTCCTGATATTTGCCCACACTACATTAATTTTGTACTTCCTTGTACAACCAGCTTTCCAGTCATACTGCATGCAATGCAGTGTTCCCCAACAAGCTCCACACATTTACTCCTTGCCTCCCAAACTCATGCTTACACAACCTAACACAGCAATGTAGCACAAATCATAAATCTGTGGCAACAGGTTTATGCTTGAGGCAGATGACACAGCATGCTGAGTCATCATATCGTATCCGCCTTTCGTGAACATATCATTATTACTGCTGAATTCAACATAAGAGGGTTACTAATATGAGATACTTTAATTTCACATGCGAATGTCTCGTGAACAATGATATATGATTTTGTCATAGCGTGAACATCAATAACCAATGAGACACACAATACTTACTATTGAGAATTCTTACGAAACCTGAGGAATTTCATACTGTCACTACTGCTGATTTTGTAACACCGTCTGGCATAGCAGACCTTAATTCTAATGGCAATCTTATTAAACAAAATATTAATAATACACCTTAATCAACCAAATGATCACTACTGACTAACAATTATCTTCACATACTTGCTGTTTGAATCAGATTAATCACCATCACATTTCATCAATACTGAAACATTATTATGAAACAAACAACACAAAATGTTCAGATCAGCACAGCCCACATTTAATATTTAATATCTACTCAGTACACAACATGTTTCGTTCGTAGAACCATAATCCGGTGTGCCATACAAGATTAAGCACAAGGTAAAAAATGTAATCTTTCTGAGATCTCACAAAACATTATTATTAGATGGTTTTGAACGCAGCTCACGTCACCGCCTGAGCACAGTGCGATTGCACTGTAAGGTCTCGGAGCTACGTATTAAACACTCACAGGTGACTAATAATGTGCATTTAGTTGGTACAAGAAATTGAATACACTGATCTAAAAAATGCACGGAATAGTCAACTTTAAATTAAGGGAGCTACTACGCGCACAGGCTATTGCCCAAATACGCACGTAGAAACCGCATGGAAATACACTGCTTAGTTAGTAACGTAACAGCGGTAATCAATTCTAACTGTGGTCTATACATCAAGGACGTATCCTACACCAATTTTACACATGCAAGTAAATTTTCTTGGAATATCTACACAATAAAAAGCATATTCTGGGTCAACATAACATTGCCACTTATCCATTAGCCGCGTATGTTATTTGTACCACCTTCAGATTAATTAACACCACTACACACAACACAGAATTCACAAATTTTTGTTTTCTTTTGCACGTAGAATCTTCAAAACTTATTACACGTGTAAACCAATGCTTTTCAAGTTGGCTACGCGTAAAATTTTTCTCTTCCTTAAAATGGCGGATAACAAAAATTTAACTGCCATCTATACGACGCGCAGCTTGAAAATTTTCCATAACAACTACGGCAGCTTGCACAGACAAAAAAGGATGTATCAGAGACAAAATCATTGCTAGTGACAAAGAAGAAAAAGAAGACAGCAGAGCCAATAAATGGTAGGGCCAGGGCCGAGATAGACATGGATGCGAAAGAAGTAAGGTGCATGGAGGTGGAAGAACCTTTCAAGGATTTGAAAATAAAAAATTGGATGATTTTAGAGGACATCAGTGAAAGACAACCCTGTGTAATGTGTAAAAAATCGAGAAAATATTTTTGTTACAATTGCTATATACCGGTGCAGAGTTTACAAGGGCAAGTGCCAGTAGTTAAGGTTAGGTTCTATATTATATAATACTGAAATTTATTTGTGAAGGTTGTAGTTTAGTACGTTGTAAGGAGCCCGCGATGTTGTTTTATTACAGTTGCCCATTAAGATAGACATTATTAAACATTCAAGAGAAATAGATGGGAAAAGTACCGCTGTTCATGCGGCAGTTCTGGCACCAGATGATGTCAACATTTACACCTACCCATGTATACCAAACTATGGGTCAGGCGAGAGAGTAAGTTGTTAGCGTTGTAGAATTTAATTCACATCATTTGAATAAGCCATTTTTCTTTTACCTCATTTGACAAGCCTTCATGTGATGTATAACAATTCAAAATACATTGTCCACTTATTGATTTTAAAAGAAATAAGGGTTGGTTAAAGTGAGTTCTTCCAAGTAGTTCTCAATTCGAGTCTTGGTGGGCCATCACCGATTTTGAGTATTTTTCTGCTAATTAGACACACTTTTTGTTACATGCATTTTCATAAAGTGGGTCATTTTATAAACTGATAAAATACCTTGTTTCTAGGTAGTGTTGGTATTCCCAGGGAAAGATGCTGTCTCAGTTGAAAATCTTTTTGATTTAGTTTGGTAAGTTTAAACAGTTACAAGCATTAAATATATCACACATCAAAGATCCTCAGTAGATGGCCACCCCCAAAGGATGAGAAGCACTGTAGCAATTTATAAGCAGAGGAACATAATGGTAGTCCTGCATGGTTGAAGTGTGTACGCCTGTAACTGAGATCACGTATCTGAGGGCATCTGTATTCCACCTCCAAGCTTAATATTTTGCGATTTGAGAATTAAGGCGCAGGATTTCACATTAACAGTAAACTGAGGCAAGAGCTACCTTTATTCTTCATCCTTTACTGAGTTGTGGAGATGCCATAAATGTTAAAGAAATCATAATCACAGAAATTTTTATGAGCAGGCCCCTTTAATATAAACATAAACTTATTTCAGGGAACTGGGAAGTGGCAGTGGTGAGCCAAGAGCCAAGAGAATAAATGTGGGTACAAAATTCCCTATTAGTAAGGCTGTATTCATAGACAGTACATGGAATCAAAGTCGTGGCATCTACAAAGATCAGCGTGTAAGAGGTACAGTATAAATTTTGTTATCTAAGGCATTTTTTATGACGATAGTGAAATAAGTGTTAACTACTCACATGGTACTGAGAAAATGGGCCGTAGCAGTCAGCTTGTAAGAGAAGCTGCCATTTACAGAATATATGCCCTACTGTTTGTGCAAGAATTCTCTGCAGACTCCAACTGTAATAAATTATTTGTAGGAAAACCATTGACACATCTGTCTTCTCTTTAGGAACTTCTAAATTATTTACCTTCATTGCCACATTTTTAAATATTTCATCCAATCCTTAATGTGGAGGCAATAAAAAGCATGGATTTATTTTTTAAGTACATAAACACGTTCTGACTCAGATATTAAATACGTCATAATGATTATAAACACTTCTGCATACACCTGGAATTGCTTTCCATGTTGCAAGGCACATACTTAGTAAGGAAGATATTACACTGAAGAGAGAGGTGGTCATAAACATAACTAAATTGTGGCTGCGCAACATCTGTTTGAATGTAGATTTGCCATGTGTAGTTCTGCAGTCTCGTATCTCCCAGTTTTGGAGACATCAGAATGGAAGCCCACGCTGGTACCTGGCTACGATAGAAGCCATCCACCAGTTCCTTGTGGAGTTGCATACAGTGGCATGGAACAGGAACAGTGGACACGTCAGGGCTGAAACGTTGGAAGTGCAAGCAAGCAGAAACGGGCATAATGTAATGCAAGTCTCTCCATGTGTTAAGGCTTTCACAAATGAAGTTTCCGACAGGTATGTCAAGCAGGATACTAGTACTGCAGACAATACTAGTTGTGGAACAACTTACGAAACTGGCAGTGGGGAACATAGTAGTAATCCTGGTTGTGTAGGTAACGAACACAGTAAAATCACCAATGACTGTGAAAGTTTTGGACCTTACAGAGGGGAATATGATAACCTGCTCTTCTTTTTCTGTTACATGTATAGCAAGATACATACACTCTATAACCATGAGGACTTGCGTGCCTACAAGCGACCATTAAAATAATTATTTCAGAATTCATGAATGTATGTGAATATTTTAATAAATATTCATTATATTAGATTTAATTTAATGGTTTCATCCTTGTGTGTGACCCCTTCCTCCCCATATTGCATCAGATTCACCATTAATAACTGTTGTACCATACTAACATGTTTCTACACAACAGATGTATTGGTCCCACATTAATACTAAATCATTACCCCAAAATATTCACTCATCTCAGTCACTGAAGTGGGAGTCAACAACTGACCAGCCAGTCTATTATTACAATACTGTGCCTCAGGGTATTACTTCTGGATTCTCTGCAATGTAATACTGTCTGAAAACAGCTTGATAAATGTAAATAAACCATTTTTTTGGAAAAATGTGAAAGCTTAAACAAATGAAATAATACACTACTTAATCTTCACCTCCCACCCACAGCAACTGTCTCATTTCAAATGTATATATGAGGTTCACTAGAAAGTTCCAAGACAAAGAGTTGAGTTCACAGGGCTGGATGCATGACTTCACAATAGAATTCCTTGGTACTGCAGTGATACCATGGAACAGCTCATTGTTCAACTTGTTATGCAGTGCAAACAGCTCATCAGGTGTCTGGGCTGCAGCATTTCATGTTCACTTTCAAAAAGTGGCTGAAACATAAACTATGCTCTTGAACTTTGTAAGTACCAGTTACACAAAATAGGTCACACTTAATTATGGTTTGTCACAATTATGGCTGAACATGAAGATAACACTTGGTGTGGACTTGCCTTGGTGATATCTTGAACCCAGTCTTTTAAAACTTATGGTGTAATGGAGTAAATGTTATTTACCAAAAATACTCTACAAGTAACAATGGCTGGTGTCAAAACTTAGCAGCTGTTGGGGTAAAGTACTTGATACGGACTTGCCTTCTGTCATGTCTGCAGCTCAACTGACTTGTGTGATCCATACTAATAAGGGAAGCAGGGATCTACTTGAAGAAGCAGAGTGGATTCCACAGTGCAGCACCAAAATCCTGTAACTCAGTTACAGGCATGAAGTTGCTGTGCGTGTGCGTGCACAAACACACACACAAAATTAAATGATGACTCCTACTCATTCCTTAACATTCTGAAATATGATTTACCATGTCATGCCATTAATTTCTTGTAGTGTTCAGAATTCAACAGGTGCAGAGATGAAAGTAGTGAGGGATGATGCACACTTAAAGCTGCAAACTGATGCAGTAAGCAGCAGTACTCTATGAGGAGTGACAGTAGTGCTAGCACCAAGGCTTCCCATCATGAAATCAAAGGTGTTTTAGAAGTTAATTTGAATAAATGGAGCAGTCAATTACCTGTGCCTTAAAACTTTTCTATGTACCTATATACTCTGTTCCACATTAATTGTAACTACTTCTGTGTTCTGAAAATATTACTGCTTCTTTTCATACCAAGTTCACTACTAAAGAAGTAATAACATGACAGACTGCGCTCATTACATACCTTAAAATTAAGAACACCATCACAGAGTCATACTTTACTGCCGCACTTTATTATTTGTTTGAAAACAATATGAGGCCAGGATTAAATGCAGGGTGTACGCTACAAAAGCTGGGAATTTGAATGGCCACCATTATGTTTTATGTTCCTGGTGACATCTTTACATGTCTCTTGGGCATTTTAGCTACATACTGCATGGCAACTGTAGTCAACTTTTGGCGCCAAAGGGTTCAGTACATATTGCTGTATTTTGGAAGCAGCAGATACAGTGAAACTCGCTTAAGAAAACCCCGGTTAAGAAAATTTCCCGCCTAAGAAATCAGGATTAAAAAGCACCAAAATTCTCCCATTTCATTAAAATTACCCTTTTAAGAAATTTCCCACTTAAGAAGTAGGATTTTCTTGGAATTTTCAGAATTTTCTTAACAGGATTTCACTGTATTTGGGAGAGACCAGTAACATGTACAACCTTCATTTGACAGAAAGACTGTCCAAAGCATTATAGCTTCAATGTTTAATTCTTTATCCATCAGTCTTAACCCCAAGAGCAGCAACAGCAGTCTTGAGAAGTACAAGTGGAAAGCACAGTGTCATACATGGGGAATACCACTACCTCATGTTCTGAAATGTGGGAAATGACAAGATAATTTAACATGTTTCTGAATCCAAATCACTATAACTTTCTTGTTGACTAAAATTATACTTTATTATATTAAAGGAATATATCCAATTAATATTTCATAACAATCAATAAAGGCTTAAAAGAGGGTCAAAAACAATTACTGACTAATTATTAGTCTTCTTTTAGTCACGCTGTAATGTAATTTTAAGGCCCTTATAATCACATATACTATACCTGGAAGTATGTTAGACTTGTGCAAACTAAATACTCTACATATTCAAAAAAGAAACACAAAACTGATCTTCACTGCTATAAAAAGAGAGGAGAGATTGTATCTCTGTGTGGTTCAAGGGCATATTATCTTCACATAGACTTAAAAGTAACAAAGAACAATAAAAATATTACCATGTTAATGTGATGCTTCAGGTGAATGCACCACCCTTAATATGTATGAGTTAATAAAATTTAAATTTATAGTCTATAACAACATATACCAGAATCCGAAATTAAAATTATTACGAAGTTTTGCCACACACTGATACTCCTCATGTGATGTAAACAATAAATACCACTCTTAGTACAACCCATTGTGCCTCATTAACAAAACCACTTCAGAAAATAACACCTGTCACATTACTCAGTTCATCATAAAAGCACATAAAGAATATACAGTATATACATGACAAACGAAGGTATTTTTGCTGACCATGTCTTCCATTGTCTTTTCCACAGCTGAATAACAATATTAGTATAAAATAAGTAAAAGCAATGTGTCGTGAAAAATGCAACATACTCGTATGCACATGAGCAAGTGTTTACTGTGTTATGACTGCTGGAAAGCTGGAACAGTACTATAAAAATACTGAAGAATGATCTACGCAACACTCTGGAAATTGTTTGAGAGAACAATCTGACTTGCTCAATACAATGCCAACAGTATATGAATTGATCTGACAATTACACTCCAACAATACTTACACTGATTCAGTGGTACACTGCTTTCTTTAGCCTGCACGATAAAGGGACACTTTCATGTGACACAATTTTCATACTCTGTTCAGGAATGTACTATTCTGGAACACTGAAAGCTTTTTTTTTAAGAATAAAGTTTCTTAAACCAAATCCTTAATTTACCCTTTCATAAATCAATTAAGGGAGGAAAACTTATCAAAGCAAACATGTATTGATACAACAGCCATTAAGACTTGTGTACATAGTAACCACATGTTACTTATCAAAGCACATCAAATTATTACAACTTGAGTAAGTTCTGGACAAACAAATTTCATTTGTATGATATGTCAATAATTTTTAAACAAGTCTATAGGTGTGAAATAGTGCTGACCACGTGATATGATTTTGTGTTTTCTTCAAGATATGAATGTTCAAAGCACTTCTGTTAACTGAGACATTAACATGAAATCCAGAATTTAAGGCAATCAGTTCAGTTCATTCCCCTCTAAAATCTACCAAAGTTATATCAGAACAGAATCAAGCTTCTAAATCAACTAAACAAGTCTTAATTTTCTTGCTTTTTACATGTGTATATGGACCAAGATTCATAATTAACTCAGTTTACCTGACATAGACAAACAAAAGAAATTACTATACAAATGATTTAAGCTCTCGTTCCCATTGTCACCAGAAACCATTAAGAAATCCATAAAATATCAACATATAATTAATAACACCTGTCAAACTCAATTTTCTAACATGCATTTGGTACAGGCATGTGAACACAGACCGCAACAATGGCTGGAAGTGGCATACTTCGTCAAGTACTGACCATGGCATATGTGGAATAGCTGGTGAGCTTCACAATTCGTATTATTGCAAGAACTGACTTACCAACATCCTGCTTTATCATATGTATGGGTGCACATGCACATGAGTGTGTGAAGTATTATATACCTAGCTGTTCTCCAACACACTTTCCTTCCTACTGAATAACCGTAAGCGACCAGAATGTTGCGTAGCACTACTGATAACTTCCATCCACCTGCAAAGACAACATGCCATTTGTTAAAAGAATGCAAAATTATATCATTATGCATCTTTTGCACAAAATGCATAAAATCTGCATATAACAGGGATGGTACATATACCTAGCTTGTCTGCATGTATCATCTTCAACCTGTGAAAAGATTTTCATGTTGTATGGTACTGGAGACCTACAAGCTAACTTAATTTTACTACGTATTTTGGTTTACATTAGTCTAACAACCCATACATGAAGAGCAAAAGAAACTTAATTATCTTCCTCAAGACCAAGATAATATGATGACGAGAAGAAGGAAGAGAAATAGAACATGATTGGGTTGGGGGGTGGGGGCCAAGTGTGTGTGTGCGCGCGCGTGCATACGCACGCGTCTGTGTGCATGCGTGTGTTGGACTTTTGACCCTTGAAGATGGGAGTGGTATGTTGTCCCAAAACGTTAGTAAATAATTACCACACGATGCCACGTAACATCCCAGAAGGGCGCAGAGCTCATCAACATTGCAGTGGAAGCCTGAAATCTAGGTTAACTAATTTTTTAAAACAACTAAATTCCACTAAAAAATATGAACTTAAAAAATGAGACAAAAATACCAAACTTTTGCTGTTTTTGAGATATCAGCATGTGTCTGGGCATACCCTCTGCACCCTGTATGCACACATATGCCTGTGGTGATGTTTCTAACTGTTCCAGTACCTTAAATTATGAGCATCCTCACATGGGTTTCAGCTGTACATGCCTCATATTAGTCACCTGCATTTAACCCACAGAAGCACAGATTTTATTTCAATAATATATCAAAATTCAGGTACCACCTCACAGCAAGCACACTGTATCTCCATTAAAAAGACGAAATGGTTATTGCTGGTTAGAGAAATAATCGCAGTAAAATACTGTCAGAACCAGAGAAATGACAAATATACTGTGGACTAACTGCAAAGTTTCTGAATCTGAAAGCCACTGGCACACAGAGTAATTACTGTGCAGTGAACAGGTTGGAAAAGTGATATGGAATACAATGTGGGGTGGGGGGTATGCTTTACCTTATTGGGGTTGTGGCAGAACAACTAACATGATTATTTGGGTACACTGGTTTTAATAGATCAGCCCCAGTTGTGGACAAACAAATTTGTGAAATGAAGTCAACAAGTCTAAGTCAAACCACGGTACACAAAACATAAAAAATATGTCAACAAGTCCTGTGAAGCACAACATAACAGTGAAATGTTCAACTTACCGACCAAATGTGTATTCACTTTCTGCCCGGAAGAAATACATATGATTCTTGAACTGGAGTTTGAAGACATACTCTTTCTGTATTGCATCTTGTTCAGAGGGAGAACTGACTGTATATCCCAAGAGAGGCAAACTTGCTAATGGGAAGTCATCCTGCAAGTTACAAACAAGAAAAATGATTTGTGACTGCAAAAAAGTTATACAGCAAAATTGCTACATGACAAAATTAAGGGCATCCATACTTTTAAATTTTGTTCTACATACAAGGGTTGGGTACCTCTAGTTTTTAATTTTGTTACGTATACAAAGATTTTGTCAAAAGCTATTATATTTACACAAATTTAACACTGTGTTTCCCAGACAAGAAGTTCCTGTGTACATAGTTTTCCCACGTATGAAGTTCCATTGTTGAAATCCTCCCATAACTCTGATAACAACTGTGTACCATTTTCACACATACAAAGCTCTCATATAATAAGTTTTCTTGTTTTAGTTTCCTTTTGCATATTTTCACGCAAAACTTTCCCACTGTACACTTAAAATGACTCTGGAGTCATATTTTTAGGTGGTCCATTATGATTTGTTTTATTGTTTTTACGCACAAGGTAACTGCACATCAAAGTTGTACCGATAATACACATTTGTGATCTTCATAATGGAAATATTATGAAATAATTTTGTGGGATCAAAATACAAAATGAATCTGAAAAATGAACTTCAGTTTTACATTTCCCTTATAAGAAGTTCTCCCCTTTAACAAATTTTTCTTACTGGTCAGTTGAAAAACTTCTTATGCAGGGAACACTGCATAGGATTTACAGGATATCCACAGCATTCAGACAGCAGTAAAATGATAGCGCTGATTGTTAAACAGCAAAAGTGAAGAAAAAAGCTCCTAACACAGAAACTTACATTATATTATGTCCATATAAAAAAGTGAAGATTTATAAATTAGCAGTTACATAAAATTCTTGTGACAAAGTTACACAGATCAAAGATCTGACAATTGCACACTAATAGTGCAAAAACTTAAAGCGGTATATAAAAATATTACTACAGTCAAATGTTGGCTATGGGATGGAAAAGTCCATAATGATTCAAAATTTCCTATACCAAGCATCATGCATCTTACTTGTCACTGAATTTAGTGCATACGTTTTTAAATAATATTTTTTAAATGATATGTATTCCATGGTATGTTCACACCTTCATGCAATTTTACACAGGCACACCACTTTCACACAATGCAGTTTCCATCGTAACAAAATTTTATCCATCTTACCTGGTAGGTTTTGTAGAAGAATAAACAGAAATTTGTAAAAACAACCCACAACTTCTGCCAGCCAGTACTGTTCTTGAATTTTCGCAACAGGTAACCACTCAGCTGATTCTGAAAATACAACATTTTTAATACAGTCAAAACTGATGTACCTATCCTTACATTATTCATAGCACTGTGTGTTAAACCGAATAAGAATCGACAGTTTTTCAGTTAAGCTCAAGTAATATAATACAGCTGCATGTTTCAGCTAAATATAAGCCATCGTCGGGCTGTAAAGTAATTTAAAAAGGGACTACACAACACGTCTAATTAACGTTCAAACAACCTGCAGTTGTATAGACAAACGCATGTAAAGAAAACACTCCTAGAAATTCATATTTACGCAACAAGGAAATTTGCTGCATTTCTAATCTCTGTTTTATTTTCCATAAAATGCTGTTTATTTCATAAGCTTATCTTTTTCTGTTTGAATAATACATTTTTCATAAACCACACACTAGAATTTAAATACCAACCTGGTCATTTAAAGGCAAAGCAGAGTATCAAATAAAATTAAGCTTGAGCTCATTTTGTTGCACAGCACATATAATATTATTTACTACATAGCCTGAGGTAGCTGTATGTCTCATTAATGATTCACTATTTAAAATTAATTAAACAAATCACAGTCTGTATTTCTACAAACATCAAAACAAAAAATCATGTTGCCAAGAATCTACACTGCCTCTGTGTAAAAACTTTCATTTACTTAATTAATCTTAAACCCCTCAACCCCCCAACACATACATTATGGCACAGAATTCACTACAGTGACAATTTTGCCTTCCTTTCTCACTTTTCTTCCTTCAGTCTACGCATCTTACTTTATGAGGAAAGATCATGGTATCATCATGCCCCCATTCATGTCCCCACCTCAAAAACATTTCAATGAAATGAGAGAGTGTCACAAATCTTGGCATAGCCATGATACCACCACAGGCTACCCCACCCACTGCCTGACTGAATACTAAGGTGAACAGCAGCTTCCCTCATTTTACCTACCTCTAACTGAACTAGTAAAAAGTACCATTCCATCACTTGTCACAACCATCCCACTTTCAATATTCGGCAGGCACGCAAAATTTTGGAGACAAATCACAAATGTATGCATAAATTCTGAAACTTTTTTTCTATTAACAATTACAAAAATGTACAATGCGAAACCTTGAGCTTATATCCGACAAGTTTTTACAACGGTGGAATCTGTACTAATATAAATTATGGACAAAAATAAATCACTACTAATTACCAATTTATAGTTCTTGCTACCCTCACTGTACCTTATAAAGCATCTGAAGAAAACACAGGCACTGTAAGTTCTTTCTACAACTTCATGTATATACTACCGTCCAACACAAGTGATGCAGTGTTCAACAGTCAACACACGCTAACAGAACATGTACGATGTACTAACTTCTACAGCTCGTAACTGATCACGCATGCTGATACTCGTGTTCCGATGCCAACACACATGTACTGTAGTGTTACTGCGCTGAGTGGCTCCTGCTGATTTCTCCCGTCCTGTTCCATTGGTGTTGTTAGTATTATCACCACCACAAGCATCCATCACCTCATCTGATGAACCTACATGAAGTGCAGTCTTACAAATTGATAAACCTAGACTCAACTTACAAGTTTATGATTTTAGCAGTATTTCTGGATGTTTCATTGTTTTACAGATACTCATTTTCTTGTATCGTGTTTGTGTCAACACCAATTCACAGTTTGACAAATGCAGTCTTCGAAGTGTCCAAATCCAAAGGCTCACTTAGATTTCTTCACCATTCAGATCTGATTTATTAGAAGATGAGCATTAAATGTGACACGAACTTCTTTATTTAGAATTACACTGTTGACATAAAACAAAGAAATTTATTTTCAATTTAAAGGACTTTTTTTAAAACAATTTGGAACACTACACAGTGCAGAGTAATTTACTGTACAATCTTCCATCACTACATTAGCTTGTATGCCATGTGTCCGATTGGAGACAAATATTTTGGGCTAATGGTTCAAAATTCTGAAATTATAGCTTATAGTGGACTTACATAATAGTGACAAAAGTTAAAAAAAAACACTTCTGTAATGCAACCTGAAAGTTCAACATTGCTAATCCCAAAATCTACCACTGAATACAGTCCTGGGACGGTGAAGAAAAAGCAACTGACTTTAATGGGCATGCTGAAATTAATAAGACTGCATTTTTAAAAGAATATAGTATTACTTTAAAGTATTTTATTTCAACAACTCTATAAAATTTCATTTCCTTGACCTTGCATTCATTTTAAATGATCCCTTCAAAAATGTAAAATCCAGGTTTCACTGTACTTACTGCATGACTTCAGACTGAGGTACTGAAGCTTGTTGTCTCCCCTCTCTCTGGCAGCCTGGATGGTAGCTGTAAGATCTTCCATCCACTTGTCTTTCTCCTCTTGGCTGCTTGCTGCCACAGTAAGTGCTCTGTCACAATCACCATTATCATAGCACATCAGTAACTGATGAAGATAGCAGCTTTAATTACAGCTACTAAAACATGTCGATATCCTTCTTTTATTAGAATGTGCATACACAGTGTAATTATCTGTATGAAATTTATTGAACCTCAAGAATATTTACAAGGTCTCAGTGAAAATTCGAAGCAATGAGTTTACAATATGAGAATGAAGTAATTGGTGTGGATTTAAAACAAGTGTCACAGTCAACAACTTTTGATAACTGAATTCCTCATGCAGAAGTTGCCATTTTGTCTCAGCCATGACAGAAATGCTTGTTTGTGCTACATTTAAATTACGTATCACAGTTTAAAATGGCTGACAGGAAGGAACACAATCTTCAATTCTACGTAAAAAAAAAAACTGACACTGAAATCCACAAAGTGCAAAGAACTAAATACATGAAACTCTCAACTGCCTAAAGCACCTGACTGTTTCAGTTACATTATGGAGGGAAAATCTTCCATGGAAAATGATGTGCAATGCATAATGAGAACTCAGCTGCTCACATTCATGATTACATTTTTACATACACAGGAATCAGATATGTAAAGTTTCAACTGAACTTTGTATATTACAGATGGTCATTAATGTCAGGCGTGTGCGCATGCGCGCACACACACATGCATCTTACACTTATCTGCAGAGCACCACTACCTGTTCCCACCATAAATGGTGAAGCAATAGTTTGCTCCAGTCTTATTGTCTGGGGTCTCTTCCACCATAACACCTCTCAGAGGCAGCTGACCATGAACTTTGAACTGCGGGCTCGGTTGAACAGTGCGGTTAGTATACAGCAAGAGGTCTGAAAACTGTCAATACAACATGAAATACAAAAACGAGAAGCAAAAACAAAGGAACATGCACAGCAGCACATGTGATTAGTTCATTTACAGTACAGCAACAGCTACAAATTAATGTGCATAAATGCACCTTAATAATACAATTCCAAGAAAGCACAATGGACAAGAAAATGTGCGTAAAATGCAATTCCTGAAAACATAAGAATTATGGCCAGTGAACTGCAACATAAGTTGAGTCTGACAAATGGAATGGTTGTCAGGATTATTCAAGGAATAGGATTCCACAAGGTGTCTGCATGTCGGGTGCCACAAATATTATCAGAAGACCACAAGGTGCAGAGAATGCCTTGTGTCATCTCATTCCTGTAACAATATGCTGTTAGTTGCCACAAATTTCTTGAGTGCACTGTCACTGGAGATGAGAGATTGGTTCATCACCATATGCCAGGGACAATATGCACAAGCATGGAGTGGAAACATCCTGCATCCCCATGACTGAACAAGCTGAAGCTTGTGAAGTCTGCTGGCAAAGTGATGACCACTATGTTAGGGGTCATAATGGACTGTTGTTGATAGACCTCATGCAACAGCGAACAACATTCAATGCAGGTGCCTACTGTATGACACCGGAATGGTTAAGACCTGCCATTGAGCAAAATGCCCTGGGCTGCTTACAAAAGGTGTTTTGCTTCCGCATGATAATGGTTGACCACACAATGCCAATGTGATTCAGCAACTCCTGCAATACTTCTGGTGGGAAATCTTGGAACATCTAGTGTACAGCCCTGATCTGGCACCAAGCAACTACCATCTCTTTCCTGCTCTACACAGTCATCTTGGAGGCCACAAATTTCCAAGTGATGATGAAGTGAAGACAGCTGTGACACGGTGGTTGCAAGGGCAGGACACAGAGTGCTATCAAGAGAGAACTGAAAGGATAGTTCCACAACATAAGAGATGCCTCAATTGTGGTGAGGACTATGTTGACAAGTAAACTGGCACTGGCAAAAAACTGTATGTGTATTTTCTTGTCACAATTATTGATAAACAGTTCAAAATATGTAACTTGTGAACTTATTTTCAGACTGCCCTTGTACATGATCCTACCACCTGCAACAATCACTGGGTACTGCAGTGGCAGGATCTCATGGAGTACAGAAATATGTAACAAATATTACAAACATGGAGTGGTAATGTTCACATAACTATTTTGTATGACAACAAAATCATTCAACCATACAATCATACAAGTGGCAAAGATATGACTGTACTAAATGTATCTGCAGTATTTAATGGTGAAGACAATGATGGCCACTGTTGCTGTGTTGAAGAAAAACTGGTGTCAAACCCCTCTCTCTCTACAATAAGTTTGTTTTTATACGTGAATTCTGATGATGCATTTCCCATTAGACAGCAGTACCACCTACTGCATACTGTTACTCTGTCAAGTTTGGTACGTTACTACAAATTTAACTGCTTCTCCAGAAGTTCCAAAGTTATTGAGAATATGTATTTTTGACAAAGTTTATTGTTAAAAATTTCCTGTTAAGATTTGCATGGGCTTTATGGTAGTGTTGTGTAATTACATATCTCAACTTACCAGGAAGAACATGCGTTGCTGATAGCCTTTACGGGAATGCTTCAGAAGGCACCCTTGTCGCACAAACTCTCTGTCAGGCTGCACCAGACTGTCAAAGCCATTTAGATCACGCTGCAGCTCACAAAGTGCTACAAAGTTCTCCTGTCATAAAAAGAAAATTACCATCACCTTATTACACAGCAATGACACTTGAAGTATTACCAATAAGAAATCACATACATACCAAGCAACCAGCCTAAATAATTTTAAATGTGTTTTCTTCACTTACTTTCCTCTACCCACTCCTTCCTTTAATTTTTGGCCTAAGACTCCTCACCATACAAAAACTACCATTTCTGCTGTAAAGAGGTTAATGAGAATGCAGCTACCAACATGAACACCTTGCAACTGATTAGTTCAACTTGCATTTTCTTGTCAGCACTTCCTCTGTTTTGGGGAAGGGGAAGGAAGTCCCCTTCAGCATATGACTGTCAATTCATGGAGAGAGAATGTGACATTCAACCCTTTAACACATCATGATTACCATATCCATACAGATGCTTTGTGTTTTGATATTCAAAAGTCTGCATTTTGCACAGAGAGTGTACTTTTGAGTTTTGCATGATTCTCATGAGAAATTATTTCCTTAAACAGCATTAACACAGGTCTTTATAAGAGAAACACAGATTTTTCTGGAAGACAAGAACTGGACCGCAAATATTATTCACATGAATTTCAGGTTTCAAAAGCTTTATAGGGTGTCCACGTAGTTCAACAGGAATTTCACATGCCTTTATGATGTAACTGATCCAAAACACACAAAGATGGTAAAGATGTATGGGATATCCCAAAAGCAAGACTGAAGTAATGAAAAATGTAAAAGCAAAAGACATGAAAGAATATACTTTTCAATGACTGGTATCAAGATGTGTTCAAAGTTTAGCCTTTGAAGTAATTTTTTCCCAGCACACACTATACACCAGAGGCACTTTACCGGTTTGAAAATCCCTTTCAATAGCAATAATATTGTAATGTTAACTCCCACATGATCACAACCTGAAAAGATGTGCCAAAACTATGGCCTGTTTTGACAATACTCTTCGTCTCCAATGGTTCTTGATATAAATCTTTGTCCGTGAGTCACTAATCCTTTACACACAAACAGTAACCCTCCTATCACCTCAGCATAAAAGAGCAAACAAAATTAACATATAAAAGGCACACTAGTAAGTTAACAACCTCTTTCAACTGGTATCTTTATGGCAAAGCACTGAACATTATAAACTGGATTAGTCTGTTTCTTTCATCACTTTTAATCTGCACAGAATAACAGCAAACATTTTCCTCCTAAAGAGTACATATAATTTTCTCAACTGCTACTCTACATGTATCACATGTGGGTAGGGATAACACAAGATTGAAACATCTGTATACTTTCTGGAATTTACTGATGCTGCAGAATTTCTTGAAGGAGGAGTCACGAATTTCCAGTTTTAATATGAAATACTCATAACATTATACACAAGCAGGGTTATCAGAGTAGCTACGGCTTACAACACCGTGACCCCAGGATCCTGAATACGGGGATCCTGGTCATTTTTTTCTCCCAGTATTGAAATACCGGTACCGATATAAAAATACCAGTTTTTCAGTACTAATTTTAAAAAAAATGTGTTTATGATTTATTCACATAAAGGTTATAAAAACTGACAACAATAAATCATTAATACTGCTGAATTTGCAACTGTGGGATTGTTATACACAATACAAATGTCACGGAAACCTGAAAACATCGTGAAACTCAGATCTGGTTTACTAGACACTTTGCTGCACACAAATGAAAAAGTAAATACTGCATGTTAACGAATAACTTCAGAAATCACTGTATTATATAAATCTAAAATTATTTTTCTGTTGGTGTGGTACTTCTACAGTAACAATGTGTGACAGCAAGTCTTATGACATACTTATCACAAAGATAAGATGTAAAACCAACTGACTACCTTTCCTGGAAGTGTAATGCACTGTAGCCATGGAATGTGCAGACCTGGCCCTGAATGCTATGAGTTTTGTTTTTAGAATAAATTATTTTTAATAACTTTTTGTCAGAACATGTATTATTGTAATAAAAGTTTGATTTACAACATTGATTCAAGCAATAACTTGTTTTTATCCTTACATCATTCCACATAACTGTCATCAAAATTTATTAAGAGAAATGTTTGTTTTTGGAATACTGGTATTAATACCAGTATCCCAGTTTCAAAAATTAAAAATGCTAAAATAATGGTATTAAGAGTCTGACTGCTACTGTGAGCCCTAAGTGTAACCTCTTAACAGAAACCCTGAACAGTTATGAACTGTTTTAACCCTTTAAAGACGAAGCATATCTGTTTTATATAAGGACTCAGTGCCTACCACGCTGTAAACACTCTCCACTTCGGTTATAAAAACCAGTCTCTTAACGTTTTACATGGCAAAAGTTGCTGTTTGTTCTGAGATCCACACAAAACACATAAACGCAATGTGGGCACCATGTAGAATTTTTTAGTGTTAAACCTGGTCATATGTAAAGTTACCGCTAGGCTTTAAAAGGTTAAACAGCACAGAAAATTATGACTGTTTACCCAATGGGCAATGAAATACTTCTATATTTCAACTGACACTTTATGAAACTAACTAAAGTATTTGAGATTCTGTTAAAGTTCAAAAATAAATCTGGCTTGTATAGATATATGCACCTTCATGCACATACACACACACCATTCAAAAAACAGATTCATTTACAGTGCTCCTAGAGGTTACATGTTGCTAAATTTGTAATGGACACATCACACAATTCATACACCCAATATCGTGAAATGAGAAACAATATACACATTCATGTACATTTCACATATTTCAGTCTTGCATACAACAGACAGAAAAATGTCATGTTATCTGAACAGCAGCAGGTGTATCATCTTAGCAGGAGAAGCAGGCAGGAACATGGTGCATGTGACAAAATTTGGCACAAATTATCTCGTCGCTTTTTTTATGTTTCCACTGTAATGTGAGTTGTACATTACTCTGTATTTTTTTGTGTTACATATTACATGATATGCAATGTAACCAAGCAGTCATACAAATATGACAGAAGAAGCTTCAGCACTTGTCAATGGTTTACTTTATTATTCACAAACTTTTAGTAAAAACACATTCCAGAGTGTAAAAAAGTTTATTAAATACACACAGAGTTTAAAATGAAGAAATAGCGTTCTTTTATGAATCAAACCGAGGGCCTACCATGTTTCTTTGGAGAAAATGCTTCTTTACGGACAAGTGAACTAGACTTATAAATTACCTGTGACAATCCATTTTCATAAATCCCCAATGAAAACACACATCCAAATTTTTGATTACAAAGTTTCTGGCAAGACATTCTTTCTATAGCTCTTATAACAGGATATGTTCCTTCTTCCTCTGTCCTGATGTTATAACCTCCAATACAACACTTGTTTAACAACGCCAGGATAAAACCAAATAAATCAAAATATACCTTACTTGAAACTGTTAACCAAATCTCAATCTTGGTTGAGGAGAATGATTATCCTGAGTGAGTTTCCTCAGATTGTCTACGAAAATGCTTACAGTAGCTTAAAACACACCATAACCTCATCTTCCAACCCCTTACTTATTAACTGAACACTATGCATCCTCTACACATAAAACTGTTATTAGAAGCTCAAAATTAAATAATCATTTACTTGAAAGGAAATTACAGTGCAGAGAGTATTTTTATTACTAAATTGAGCATTGCAGAGTGGGCAACATGCTTGACCACTATGCAGCAACTGTGTTGTCTGCTCTATGATGAGCAGCCCAGTACTAGAAAAATACTCACTGTACTGTGTTAGTAGCCATGTGCCCATCATAAGAGGTGTTAATACAATATTCACATCTTCTTTTTGTCATCCTTCTTAGTTTGTGGAGATTTATTAACTCATTATATTAATGGTTAGTCAATCATTATTGCATCTTCAGGCGCATTCATTAAATTGCGAAAAACAACTCTTAGTTTTATCATGTCTGTCTGTCTGTCTGTCTGTCTGTCTGTCCATCCGTCCACCCGTATGCAAGGAACAACTCGACTCTCAATGGATGGATTTTCATGAAATTTGATGTTTGAGAATTTTTCAAAAATCTGCCAAGAAAGTGCAAGTTTCATTAAAATCTGACAAGAATAATGTGCACTTACACGAAGACCTACGTACATTTATGATAATATCTCGCTCAGTTCTTCTCAGGATGAGAAATGTTTCGGACAAAAGTTGTACAGAAAATCAAAGCACACAATTGTGCTCAATAACTTTTTTTCTGAAGATTGTACCACTTATGCGATAAGGTGGAAAAATATGGTACAGCCAGACAGCCCACAGACAACAATATAATATGGCACATGCACATTGCATGCTAGATAACTAAGACTACACACACTCAGAAATTGTAATTATTGCTTTTTCATGGGAACAATGGTTAATGCAAATGCACCTCAATGTTACGTTCATATGCACATTGCCTGTATTGTTAACATTTAAGGTCCCCTAATCTCAACATGCAATGGATCATTACTTTACGATTAGGTCGACACTGTGACTGATCCTTTCTTCTGCACTTAAACATTTTAACCACATTCTCTGAATAAACAACAACAAACCTATTACATACAAACCTAATAATCACTTAAACAAGACTACATACTAACAGTTCTCCATATTATGAAGCCACAACCTGGTAGCCATGCAAAAGCGTCAAACAGACCAACTACGGTGCAACACCAAAATCCCATAACCACGGCAGCCAGGTTGTGATGTCACACCCCAGTAACCATAACAACTGGCAACCATAGCAAATATAGCTTCATGTAAAACTGGTAACCATGGAAAATGGTAGGTATGAAAACAAACTGTTGAACACACCACAGGCTAACTCACACCAAGGGTCAGTCTCTCACACTGCATTATGCAATTTAGATACTCACCGAGCACTGCAGAACACTGGGGACATTACAAGATATCTCCAGCAGCTTGTTCCTTGCAGCCAGACAATCTGCATAATCATAATGATCTTTTCCATAATGCTTCAAAAGCCCTGCACACAACCCAAAAGACATTGATTACCAGGATGAATATGAGTGGATGCAACAGTGAAAGAAATCCGACAAATTATGCACTTGGATTAAAAGTTCTCAAGGTTAGAGAAAGCTTGTAATTCTCACGCATTCTTGAGTATGTGGGTGTGAGGAAGTGGGTAGCCTTCCATCTCTCACATTCCATCAGGCACTAGCAATCTGTGCGTTACACTCTCTTGCTTTTCATTTTTACCATACAATGTCTTTCAGGCTACATAATTAATATTTCAGGGTTATAACTCTGCTCCTTCCAACTATATCTGAACACAAGCACATCATACACCTTCACATCTCTTTTCAAAAAAAAGTAAGTAGCCAAAACATATTATAAATTCCTGAGCATATACACAGGACTTCTTAATATTTTCTAGATAATGTTAACTCCAAATGGAGGTGTTCCAACTCAATACTTACTGTCTAGCAGATTCTCATAGTGGAGCAGGCGCTGAAGAGGCTTCAAGATAAATGCAGTCAGGGGCAGATAACAGACTTTCTGCATTTCAAAATCCCGATACAGTTGCTCAAACTTATGATTCAGTCGGAATGCAGAGTCCAGCTTCTCAAGCACCACTAAATGTTTTGCCAGGTACTTCTCATACAACTGCCAAAACAAATACCATGAAACTTTAAGTACATGCACCCACAGTTAGATAGAAAAGACTGGTAGATTTGGCTATGTATGGAAAGTGGTAACAGAAAAAAAAATGCTGTTGTTTGTTGCCACGTTGCTTTGTCATAACTCATGCAATAACAAAGAAAATGACAGTAAGATTGTAACAACAGAGTAAAATAAATCAGTTTGATCAGAATTTCAAAGTAGCGTCATCCACATAAATTTTGTTACACAAGGGAATTATGTTAACTGACTGCTTATGCATAAAATGTTGTCAACTGACCACATACAAACAGGATGTATATAAACTGTCTTTGCAACTTTAATCATGAAACAGAAACTTTATTAAAAAACAAAGACATACTCTTTGCGCAGCATCTGTGAAAGAAACTCTTGAAGTTTCACCAAGTACCCAGCAGTTAAAAATGTCTAACACAGAGTCCAAAAATTGTGCCTTCTCCTGCAAATTAATGGCGCCTAGGCTGATGACATATACATTCACACAATCAGATGCAGTGGAAAACAAGGGTTACCATCATCTACCAGGTACTTGGTGAAATTTTGGGAGTTTCTCTCTCACAAATGATGCACAAACACTATGTCTGCCCACGCGCTCCACCCCCATAAAGTTTGTATTCACCAGTAAAGTTGTACACTTAATTCATATATGCCCTGTACTTCCAGCTAACTGATATGAAGTGGTTGTGGTTCCAATAAAAGGTCAATCTGTCTTTAAAATATACTGCATATAATCACTATATGGAATGTCAAAAAGAATGTACTGATGTAATATTTGCTGACACACGGAACACAGTACAGTGAACATAGGAAAGTGTGATCACACAACACATAAAGTTTGACATGTAAGTCCCTCCAACACAACGCTATATGGGTTTAACGAAGAATGAACAAAACTCGAAGTTGGCTGGCTCTTTAACGGTTCTGCAATGTGCTGGCGATTATCAAGCTCAGTCCACACAGCTCATCAAAGCAGCTGTCCCAGTTACTACTATTGCTGTGTTTCTTTGCTGCAAGATGTCAGTGTGTTCAGCATACACATGTCTTCTGCTTAACCTCACAGAAAAAGGCTGTGCATTGTTAAGTTTGGTCTTCTAGGGGCCACCCCTTCCCATCTGCTCACACAGTGCTGCTCTGTGCATAACACTCAGCTACAATGCTTAGCACAACAATGCTTGACATGTTTCCCCATTCACTGTTGCTAACTGCAATGTTACAGTATTGTGTTTTGCTTACTAAATATTTCTTCTGAAAGCCCCAGACTTTCTCTTCAACATCAGGTATAAGAGAAGGAAAGGGAATGCCAAAAAGTTCCCTTTATTATTAGCAGCAGTAGCCATGAGGTCTGAAAAATAAGCAGCCTCATTCTGACTAAAAAAGTATTAGTACTCATCTTGACAACATATGAGAAGTTCAACATCTTTGCTAGCCTAGAAACATTGCAGGAAATCATTTTCTGAAACTCCCTTCAGTCCTGCTCTCACACTGCTCTGAATATATCCAAGTAATAATAAGACTCTTTTAAGGAGATATTTAGTTTCACTGGCATGAAAAGGTCACACTGAACCAGCTCAGGCAAGTATGATAATGTTCAAAGGTTTAAGTTTTGGACAAATATCACTACCAAGAGAGGCGTACAGGAAGGTGCATGGGAATGATGCAAAATCCACTTGCCCACCCAAAGTTTGGTCTTTTCTAACAGATGTGTTGCCATAAAAGTTCCAAAAACCTGAAGGCAGAACCACTGGTTAAGTGCGTTAGAGGAACAAATTCATATCAAATAATGTCTCTGATATCAAGAAAGCACAACAGCAAAGTTTTGTCTTTTCACATTTATGCTTCCTTCAGTCTTGAGGACTCTGGAATTTCCCATCTAAGAGCTCGGTGTTGTACATCTGGGTCATAACAGAACATTCAAATCTCAGAGGCACTTTGTCTTTCTTCAAAAGTTTCAGTTCTTCCAACAGTGATGCTCGAATGTATTGACAATTTTCTCTCTCTCTCTCTCTCTCTCTCTCTCTCTCTCTCTCTCAATGTTTTCAGGAGCTGGGATAGCATAGTTGAGTGAACAGGCTATAGGCAGGACAATCTCAGGTTTGAATCACAGCAGAGGTAAGGGATTTATCTTTTCTTCAAACCACTCAGACTGGCTCTGGGACCCACCCAGTCCCCTATTCAAGCGGTATTACGGGCTCTTTCCCTGGCGACAAAGTGACCAAGGTCTGACATTGACCACTCACATCCATTTCATGCCGAGGTTAAGAATGAGTGGAGCTATAGCTCCACTCCCCCTATATGCATTTATGGTGTGTATAGGGACAACCTTACCTTTACTTCACTTCTGGGGAGGGGCGGGGGGGGGGGGGGGGGGTTCCCTACTGAAATTTCACAGTACCATTCAGGCAGAGATTTCCTAAATGTTCCGGCATCTGGTCAAAATCATGACTAATATTTCACTGTTCATGTTAAGCTCTTGTGCTGCCTTCCAGACAGTCAACCAATCATCACTCCCTACCATATCACTTACTTTCTCCTATTTTGGTTAGTTCCTAAAGTTCTTGGATGGCTGTTTGTCATTTGTAGCCTAAGAGAAACACTGTCACTCACCATACTGTCTGTTATATTACTATGATTTTAAGAAACAATGAACCAGTAAAGCACACTGAAAACAAAATAAACAATCCCAATGACACAAAACTAGTGAATTATATGGCTGTGAGATCCAACCTGCATCAGCTCACCACAGCTGTCACCTGCTGCAAAAAACATCACCACGACTGTTCTCACACCTTGCATAAATTATGAAACATGCCATATGGTGATTTATTGATATGTGTGTCAAAATAGCACAGATTCTTAAATTTGTCATGTACTGTATAACCTCAAAGTCTCATAGTGCTGAGTTTGTAAGTGTTAACACATAGCAAAATGTTTTGTACAAAATCTGTAGATACATTTATGGCCTATGCTTATACAGACACAACATTTCACATGACTAACTTCCAATAGTTTATTAGTTTCTGTCACTAAAGAGAAGCCTAACCAACATACTAACAAATTATACATACAACTTACTGTACAAGTTTTAGTTAAAGATGCATTACAACACAAAATTTCAGGACCCAGTCACATGAGCATTGCAAACATCCCACCAGTTTACTGAACTGCTATACTGACATTATTGTAGGCATGAAATCACAATGCAGAAATGAGTGGTGATCTATAATGGCATGATGTTCACATCAAGGTTCAGAAAAGTTGTAACTTTATTCTACAACTGCACATCTGATATTATAACTAGATAAACATGTAAATACTCACCGGCAGGACTCCCATATTCTTCAAAAGAACATCACCAATGCGATGGTAATCTCCTGAGAGGTGTGCATTACTGCGGTCTTCCCAAGTAGCAAGACGAGTTTCCATATCATGCAGGAAGCCATAATGGTAGTCAAGAAGAGGCTCAACCAATGAAAACAAAGCCGTCAAAGATGTGTCTGGCATTTCACCTTCCTCCTTGCTCACTTCATCATGGAACCACTGAGCAGTGTAAGTGAAATATAACATAAGATTCAAGAAGTATATACTTACAGTATATAAATTATTACAGAATATAACATGCAGTGATCTATTTACTTGACTGAAACAGTTCCTGGTGTTTGTAGTAAGAGTTGCAAAAATGTGCCTATTGATGTTCATTATGTCTGCATGTATACCCACCCACATTTAAAAAAACTGAGAACTACTAAATGAATTTTCATAAAAGTTCCCATTGGAAGTTTTACTGAAATCTGTAAAAGCAATCCATGTTGGGTTGAAATTTGACAACAAAAATTGGCACTTTACATAAATATGCACACATACCTTGAGTAAAATACCTTTTGGAAAAAGGTGTACAAAAAAATGGAACACACAGTTTACAATCAATACATTTTTCCTGTCAGTTTCACAGATTTAACAGACAAACTCAAGAGAGTGAATTCACCTAAGCTGAGATGAGATATGTACACTTCCTAATCTGCTTTTCACTTTGTTTACATTCAAGAGTGGGGTATGTGTTATATTTTCACATAAAAAGCATGTACAAAGAACACAATTCATCTGTGTCTTGGAAAATGGTCACTTGGCAAATTTGAAGTATATTGACACTCACGTATCCTTAGGATTACCACATTCCTGTACTTTGGCCATTGTCTCACATTCCAAAAAAACACAATGTTTTGGGAATTGGATGTGTTCCCATCCTCAGATGAGAGGGTACAGAGGCAGACTACACAGCTGGCTCTCACAAGTGTAATTCAGAACAACTCTTTCTGTTTGATTTAGCTGTGTAGACACCTTCCTACTGTTCCACCTGAGGATGAAAACAAATTCAGTTCCTAAAAAACTGTGCCCTTGATTGAACGTAAAATAATGTAAGTTTTACTTAAAATCTTCTTCCACGTACAGGTTCCTGCTGCAGACTCCATCCTTCAAATTACCACATAAATAAAGCCACATGGGGTAATATGAACCACACATTCTGGCCTTAAACCATGGATTATTTTTGTGTCACCAACAATGCTTCCAAAGCCATCAGAGAATCATTTGTGTTGAATTCTGTGGTCAGTGTTCTAACCAAAACCCTGTTCTGTGCAATTTTCTTTCCATAAGCACACAACATTTGAAATTTTATTTCTTGTCCATAAATGACTTGCTAGTCCTGACTGTAAGTAATCAGTTGATGAATACCCGTTGTGTGTGTGTAAACTCAGATCCCTGGAAATGTACAATGAAATTTCCTTCCAACACTTTTGCGCAAAACCACATTTCACATATAGTTCATACAAAGGCACATGTTGTTCATCAGAACACTGAACCATATCCACGTACAACAATAACTAGCACTTCACAAGATGTTATACACCCTTTCACTGTTCAGGGAATAATGTTAGCAGCAACTGCTGTTAGCAGTGCACATAATAGCCAGAACTTCACATGATTTGTGAATAATTTCAGAGACAAGTGCTGTTGGCACTTGGCGCTGAATCAAGTTGCCACTAGGAGGTGGCATGAAGTAACAACCATGTTCAACTTGTCAGTGGATGCACCATACAAAGAATTAGTACACTTATCTTCTTATTAAGTGTGCTATTTAACAATGCTGTCAAATTAAAAAATTATATAGTGTCAGTGAGAGATGAATTAATGAGTATGGAGCACTGGTGGTTTGACAGTGACACGAGAGAAACTGAAGTCCTCGGAGAAAAAGCCACTGCAATGCCATTTCATCCAACACAACTCTCACAAGGACTGACACAGGATCAAACCTCGGCCTCTGCAATGAGAGGCCAGGGACTAACTGCCTCAGCCATGGCACAACTTACTACAGTTATCCTTCTAAGTGTTTGTACTTAACACACTTATCTTCTGGAAAGGCAACTTGCCATTACAGTCATTTTCACTGCATTTGAGTTGTATCTGTTAATATGTAACTTACATGATGGCAATCACATAATGAGAAGACTGAACAGTGGACCTTGAAAACATGAAGTGATCACAACATCTGAAAACTCTGTGCACTGGAGTAATACCACTTACATTATTAACAGGACTTCTTCTATTGTTACCATACTTAACAATAATCACGTTTCAGAAGCTGAATGCTTCCATCCTCAGGCAAGTAACGTAAGTGATATTATTCAGGTGAAGCCATTGTCAAGAACTTATATGCTACAATTTGTGTACTACATTACACATCCAGATGTAAAGGACACACTGTACTTCTATTCTTTGACAAATTTAAAGTGGTATGTAACTCACCAAGCTGATCACTTCTAGGTCTTTCTTATATGTTCTTTCAGTCATTAAGATCTCTTTTACGATGAAATAAGCACGATCTGTTGGATACCTCTGAAAATTGAAATAAGTACATAAAAAGGGGAAACAGTATACACACTGAAGAAACAAGATGTTCTGTGAAGACCATATACCCCAATTGAAACTGTATAGAGGTTAGAATAAATTACCATGATTAATGCAGTAAAAGCTGTGATATTGAGCACTGGGAAATCTGGAAAGCTCTAGTAACTGTGAAATGACTAAAACACCCATTGCATTTCCCTACTCCATCAAGCAGCAGCATCTGGCATGGTTGAGAGCTCTGCCCTTAATTACTAGTCCCATGTTCTTTTAAATTACACATACACCATGCTACAGAAGCACTGATAAAAAGGGAACAGAAGGTATGGCAGAAAAAGCAGGACAGGATATCAAGTCCATCCTCCATCACTTAAAATAAACACATTTTTGGACACTAAACATATATAAAGTGCTTGGACTGCTGATGCTTCCAGCTTCTGTGACAGCTCAGTGAGTAAATGCCTGCATCTATCCATAAGTATTTAAATTTTCTAGCATTCAATAAACTTTCTTCCAGCATATTTAGTCATTTTCAACCTGTGTAGTCAAAACAGCACTGGGCAAAACCTTACTGATAAACGGGTTACTTCAATTCTTAATCCACTGAATAAGAACATCCTGCATCGTCATGTCAGTATATGGTAAATAAACTAACCTTTCTTCGCACATCAACTTCTCCCTCAATGCTACTTGTAACCTTTGGCACTGGGAGTTCATCTTTAATGCTCTTCAGTGGAGAAACAACAGGTGCATGGACATCATTTTCCAACCTGCTCACAGGTAAAGCAAGCATATTTGTCAGATTAATACACCAACCAACAACCACCCTTAATAAAATACAATTCATGACATGTATTAAACTCCTACATGTTTCAGGACTGGGGCACCAACCGAAGGAAGATTTTTAGAACAAAGAAATAAAAGCCCAACACACTAATCTGGGTATTGCATTCCCCTTATCGGAATGCTTAAAATATTACAATTCTAAAAGTTAATAAGCATAAAATCACAATGTTCTGATGTTAAAATTACATGATGGTGAGCCACATGTGATTTTAGGCTTCCACCGTGATGTATATGAGATCTGCGCTCTTCTGGGATATTACACAGTATTGAGTGGCAGTTGCGTACCATTTGTCTCTGGACAACTTATTGGTCCCATCTTCAAGGAGCAAGAAGTCCAAGAAGGGGAGGGGTATTGATAATCAGAATTCAGGAACAACTACAGACTGCTCTGATGCATTCAAAGTATAAGACTTCTGCGTCCACTTCCAACAATGGTGCAATCACTGGGGCAGTTCCGTTGAAGTCACAAGGAAACTGTATTGAACTGTTCGAACGATGGGCTTCTGAGTTCTTAAACCATGCAGTGCGTATTCTGACACTTCTCAGGAATATGCTATTTCCATCTTCAGGATGACTGAAATTGGGTCAGGTAACAGGTACAGCATCAGCATTCACCTGAACCAAATTCAGTTATTCCAAAGATGGAGGCAACATGTTCGCCTGAAATTGGTAACAAACATACCACACACTGTACAAACTTATAACATGATTATATGAGCAACACTCACAATGAAAACCTGATCATCTACATTCTGAATTTGACAGTATGGAACAGAGGGTAAATGCAGTTATCATAATGTATAAAATTATAATCCAGAGATTATTTGATAACACCATGATACTTACTTGTGATTTGTTGCAAAGCCACCATTTTGACTGGGGGTGGATGTAATGACGGATGTAATGCAGCTATCTTGCACCTCTGACTTGGGTGTTCCACTGATGGTATCTGTTGTGTCAATGCCTGTAACACATACAAAAATGTTAAAAATGCCAAAGTAATGTTATACATGCTCAAAGCTTTCTGAATCGAATCTTTTAAACTACTTTCTGAATGACAACTTTCCAAGACTAAGTACATAACAATGTCTAAGGAGACAAAAATGGCTAGTAGAAAAATTCCATGCATAATAAACTTTTCTTTTTTGAGGCCACTAGTATGCTGAACATGGAACTTTTACATGAAAATTGGAAGGAAACTATGTATTGTTTAGGTATACAACACAAGCTGACATAAAAATAAAAAAGACTGCAAATGGCATACTCCATAATGTAGTACATATACTTTACCAAGGCATCTGTTACTTCCAATACCAAATGGTATCACAGCATACATGTGAACATAATTTCATCTATGCCTGCAAGAAAAGATATGGCATTCTCTGCACTGATTTTCAGGTAACTCATAAATGGCCACAGCATTATGTGCAGATCTCGTATACTAAATTCCACCCCAACTGGACAGTAAACACAGCAAGTACATACAGAAATTAATTTACGCCTCTAAGTAGAGTGTGGCTTTCATTGTACTGATTCTCATAGAACTCACTACTGCCCCATGGCAATGTGGATACCTCTGATACCAAATTTCACCCAAACTGGTCAAGAAATATGGTGGGCATGGAAAGAAATTGTTTATGCCCTTAAGTATGACCATCACTGAGCCAATTTTCACAAAACTCACACTTGTTACACAACTTTGTATAAGACTCCTATGTCAGATTTCATGAAAATACAACAAATGGTATTGCTGCTGATATTATGATACTATGTCACAGACAGGCAGACAGACAGACAGACAGGCAGAGACAGACAGACAGAGACAGACAGGCAGGCAGACAGACAGACAGACAGACAGACAGTGATCTTCACAGAAGGCATGCTTTCATAAGAGTTATTTCTTTGCTCCTTAGAAATGCCTAAAATAGAAAGTTGTATAAATATGGTGAAACCCTCAATTAAGGTTTCCTCACAAATCCTTGGATTTTAACACCAAACCTTAAACTGGAGAACATTAAAAAGGGGGTCCACCGTGTAGACACATTTGGAATTGCATGCACAAACACAAGGCAACAAAAATACAAATCAGATTTTTCACTACAGTCAGCAACAATACAGTAATTAAAAAAGAGAAAAAGTCCATCACAAAATTAAATAAAAATGTTCACGCAGATGCTCTACCAAACAACATGTAACAAATAACAGGCCTATAACAGGCCTCAATTGTTCATTGGCAGATACACAAACAACTGCAAATTGAAGGTTTCATCATATAATCAGCATTTTAAATTCTGAGTCTCTGCAGTATGTTTCAATTTAACTGCATTGCACAAAAAAGATGTTTGTGACCACGTTTATTATTGAAAGTATAATTTAACTGCTTTGCACAAAAAAGATGTTCGTGACCATGTTTTTTCTGAAAGTGTCTTCACTCCAACCAAAGAATCCATAGCAGCTGAACGCTGTCCAGCTACAGCATGCTATAATTTATTAATTTAATTTCATCAACAAGGCTCAGGCAATAACAATACACTTTTAATATCATTGTTGAGAAAAAAATCATAGGGTTTCGCAGAGAGTATCCACATGATTAAGTTACAACATACAAGATTCTACATATGCAATACAACACACTGCTTTTCCAGCTGTTGCAATTAACAACAAAAATTTAATTACACAATGTGTCAATTATAAATACCAACAACATCATAACTGGTTCACATAAAACCATATGTAGATATAGATAAATATCATCACCACCATCAATTACATAACTTACTGTTATCTTACACTGTCCAGGCAGCACATGAAAGTAACAAATGAATAAGACCAATGAATTAACCTTATGCTTTTCTGTTACTACAAAAACCTACAGTTCCAATTCAAAATTAGGGAAATATATTTAGTAACAACCATTCCAGGCAACAGACATAAAACAGGGAAAAACTATTAACGAAAAATACAGTATATGAATGACAACTGACTCCAGTTTTGAATGGTATGGTGCATATTTTGTTCAAATATGCTGCAGATTTATTACAATTATAATAACACAAAACTACGAAAGAAACTGCTGGATGCAACAATATTAGAACTACAGCCAAACCCGGTTATAATGACATCGGTTTATGCGAAACCTCACCTATAGCATCAGATATTCTGTGGTACCAATTAATTCCTCTTGGTTAACCATAACATTACACTCCTTGGTTATAACAACACTCATTTATAATGACACAAAATATTCAGTCCCTTTCACGACGTTATAACCGAGTTCAACTGTATTTTCATGAATAGTAAAATACCAAACAAAAGTTTTCATATTACAAAATCCTGTACATATATATTACATGCTTTTCTGGAGATTAAACGGACGCATTATGCAAACATTCTCAGTTTGGACTCAAGATTAGCAACCCACAACCCACAACCAGAAAACCGCTTAACTTTTTCCAGTACAGCCCACAAGTGAATTCCACTGAGTACGACAAGCATATTTAGTTTGAAGTAAATATTTTTAAAGCAACATACTCATGCTATTCAAATTAACAACTTCAATCTACAATGCTTGTGAAATAAACGATAAATACATAAAACACGCACAGACACGCATACAGAAACACATTTCTCTCCTGGCCTACACACAAATACTACATACCAGCAGCCACTAACTCCTACTCTCTCCAGCCATATGCAATAGAAGTGATTAAATATGTAACATCTAACAAGTAAAACATGGCAAAAGGAACACATATATATCCACTTTTAATTTACTCACTATCAATGTAACTTTAGGCAGATGTGCGTCTTTGATGCATTCTGCAGGAACTTGCAATGCGCAGTATTAAGTTGACTCATGTGTGGCTTTGGTCAGAATGAGGTTTGTTATCTTACAATATCTTATCAGCATACCTTTATTAAGTTTGGTCCATCATTCTTATAAAGTAACAGCACAACAGTTGCCATTACCAAAGAAGTCAGAATCATTTACCCACTAACACAAGTCTAAATATTCCATACATTCTGGCATGAAATTATAAAATAAAATGTTTTAACTTCCTGAAAACTGAATCAGAAGAGTATGAAGCTACTGTATAGCTTTCAAACACATTTCATAAAAGTAGTGTTTTTACAAATAACATGTTTATAAAAACATCTTATTAAACAATGTCTTCCATGTCTAATCACGTCTCTTCTAATCCCACTGGTTAATAGTAAAAATTCTCATGATTTGCAGAATGGCAAATTTCTACTCTGTTAAGATTCCAGTGTCCTAGGATTGACACATGTGGTGTAGACAGGTACCGATGTTTCAGAGGAACCTATCTACAAAACTAAACTGCATGAGATCCCAAAAGACTGTGATACTAATTCATTACTCTGAGGACTTCAAATGTGTTCTGAGAACTTAATGCTCTTGCTCTTTCTGTTTATTACACATATGAGACAAATAACAGGACTGAATGTGCAGCAACTGGCAATAGTAATGAAACTGTGCATACTGGGCCATATGGTTACATGATTCAGTTGTTTTGTGTCCAATAGTTGGTAGAACTGGGTTTCTTTGTCAAGAATATGAGTGAGAAATTGATGAACAGAGAATCAACACTATGGTTTTCGTGAAACTGGACAGAAAAGCCAAGGCATTTACAGAATGTTACACAATATTTATGGCGAGGAAATAATATGTAAGAACACAAGTTTTGGACAGATTATGCAATTTAAAGTCTGAGAGGAAGATATCAGACATGCTAAAATACTTGGCTGACAACTTGAAGAAGTGATTTGAATGTTAAAAAAGTGACTCAATGTGGAGAAACAGTTGTTACTGACTGTCTGGAAGGGAGCAGAAAATTAATTATGGAAAAAAACTGAACGACTGGCTTTCACAAAAGATCTGAATATGAGGAAGTGGTGAGTGAGAAATTACGAGAAAAGAAGATTGCTCAGATACAACATGATGTGCATGGGAAGAGCCAACTTTCTGCAGAAAACAGTGACAAGCAATGAGGTCTGAAACTTCCAGTACAGCTCAAAATCAGAAGTCCACATGCACCAAAGGTGAAGGAAGCAATAATATCTAAATCATGATCACATAAATTTTTTTGACATCAAAAGAATTACCTATTATGAGTTTGTTCCAGTAAGGTCTGGAATATTTATGGTTTAAAATTTGTTTAAACAAATAAATATTTGGTGACAGAAGTGTATTTCACATAATGACAATAAGCCTCCCTACACAGAACTTCAGTAAAGTAAAGTTTGCCCAAAAAACAGATGATGGAACACCTATGAGAGCATCCTGCTTTGGCCTTGTGTGATTTTTTGTGTGCCCTGAAAAAAGATCAGACTGCAAGTAGTCTCATTTTAAGTCACTTTAAGAAATACAGAGCAATGTGATGATAGTACTGAAAGGGTGCTCACAAAGCCATTGCAGCAGTGTTTCCAGGCATGGCACAGACATTGGAATATGTGTATAGTGGCAATGGAATGTATTCATTGTTACTAGGCAAGTACTTCAGAGATGATCTCATTGTCTAAATATTCATGACAAAATACATACGTATACTCATTCACATATTCAGTCCAGTTACATAATTACCATACTTCATATATACTTAGCAGCCCTCCTCTCTCTTTGCTCTTTATACTCACATTCCTTGATTTTATGAACTTCTCACGGAATGTTTTAGTAGTCAAAACAGGCTACTTCTTAATTGCAATTAAACAATTATGATGACACGTGTACAGTTACTTGCTTAAGACAAATACCTATAAATTGTGCTGTATGAACAATGGCTGAGCAATGGCTATATGTGAGTATGCTGTTGTTTTATTCATTGCGCTTGGTAAAAACCATAAAAAGTGAAGTTAAAAACTGTGCATAATAGAGATATGTATACAACGTAAGTAGGAAAAAAGCCTCATAAAAATTAACAAACAAATAATTTCGTTCAATGTAAAGTATAAAAAAAGAAAGGAAGATTAAATTTGTGGGAAAACATTTTCACTGAGTAGTAAATACACAGTAGTTAAACATGTAATTCATATTACAGAATACCGTAATCTTCACAGGCACTGCTGTGACAACCCAAAACCTTACAATTTATATTATGTCACAACTCCAATTACAGAACTCTAATGACACTCCATTTCTGTATATGCAACTGAAGACTCATGGACGTCTTAAGTGCTCTGCTGTTGTTGAAACAAGGAACTGTCATGACAAAATTTAAAAGCTTTATACACCTTGTATATCTTAGCTGTTGAGGAATCTGTTGAGTTCATGATTTGAAACAAATGACAACATGCAGAGAAATTGTACTTGTATATAGGACTAAACACGAATGTTTCTAATCAAAGTTGATACTTTTATTTTCAATGTACATTCTAGTAATTTACATTACTCAGAGGAAAAAATTCACAAGGGAAGATCTCAATATGATCAGTCACATGTATTTTCAGCTGATTACATCTGAAACAGTATGGAAACAATTCACTGTCTTCTTCAACCTACTGAGTGACAGTCATAGCTTAAATCTCACTTGGGTTTCTTACAAATCCTACACATATACATATAGTCTATGAGACTATCAAAGGGGAGAAAGAAACATCGCCAATGAAATTATACTACTGGCACTGGATGTTGGCAGGTAATGTCTGTGGGCACCGACTACCTAAAATTTTTAAACTGCCTCAACTTACTTTTTGATATGAGCTAAGGTTATGGTGGTATCTCCAGAGAGAAGGAGAGTGAGAAAAAAATATCTCATCTGAACCACTTAAATGTATAGGATTGATTATCAAAATAATCATTTCTGACAGATAATATCTGGATACACATACAAAGAACACTTGCATTAACTAAAGCTAGGAATAAACTTAACATTTTACATACCCTGAAAGTACCAACGAAACCTAACAAAAACAGCACACACACACCAAAGTAAAACACAGGAACAAAGGCAGGCGAGCGAAACATTCTGCACAGAAGGAGAAAGACAGATATTTCTGCAATGTTGAAAGACTTCTGCTGTAAGAATGGCGCAGCAAGTATACAGCCTACTATGCTCCTGACACTTGGCAATGCTGTTAACTGTGAAAAGCTTCCGTACATAAGCAAGCACTTCAGATGACTGACTCTGCCTGGCTAATGGGTGTGGAATCACATCCCTTGCTACAGTGCATCTGCAGCCACCCACCTTTATTCTTGCATTTCAGTCTAGGTCACTTCTTGATTCCAAGCATATTTACTATACAATAATCATGTATGATCTTTCCAAAAGATACAAAGAAAAAAACACTGATATTAACACTACAGAAGACATGCTGCAATGTAAAATAATGCACACTTCCATAGTAGTGTTGTACTTTCATTCACCAACCAATGGCTGTGTATGGAACTCCGTTTATAACAGGAAATTACAGGTACCTTTCCTCTGCTTCAAAGCCAGAACTGAAGCTAGCACAAGCATATTGAAAGTAACACACAGAAAGTTGGATCATATTACAAATAATCATATTAAGCCTCATTTTTTTCAAGCTGAGTCCATTTTCTGAAAACGAAACGTGCCGGTATTCAAACGTGACAGGATGTGGTATAAACAATGCATCAGAAATCAGTAAAGGTTAACTACTTGAAACTAAAACAAAAGATTTAATTTTCTTTGAATACGTTTCACTTCACTCCTTTCATCAAAATATTCTGTACGTCTTTTAATGCTTGGATTTTGAGAAAGAGATGAGCTTGTCTGACACACTCTTGCACAGTCCCCCTCCACCCCAAAATATCCACTGGATAAAACTAATTTTATATGAATGATACCACTAAAAATGATTTGGTAAATAAAACTCATGATAATCAAATTATTGTCAACATTATGTTTAGGGAGAATGGCTTTAAATTGAAACAAATAAAATGCTGAATAAACCTGTGACTGTACTTCATGACTCTCAAGCAGTGGGTTCAATCACAAGTTAAATACAATCTGTTTAAAAGATGCACGTCATAAGCACAAGTTCTGGAAATAAGAAATTTACATGCTTACAAATGCTCAACCTACACCAAACAAAACTACAAATTAATTGCCACCACAATGAAAGCTAAACTCCCTCATTCATTATGTTTTAAATTTAGAAAACAGGGCATAACAAAAGTTACATATATACAAAATTTAATTGAATGGATAAGTGTACAGAACACCCTAGAACTGTAGCAAATCTTGGCCAGATCATCAGTTGTCTTGAGTGAACACTTCTGTGGATTTTCTCAGTCACTCTAGGCAAATGTTGGGACAGTACCTCAATCAGACCATAACCACTTCCAAATCCTTTCCAATTCATGACTGTCATCTAAGTCAATGACAGCACCAAAAAATAAACCACAAAAAACCACATAAAATTTCAGGACCCTATAGTCAGTGGTGCTAGCGTAACAACACTCAGAAATTCACAAGGTGGCCATGCTGGTATTATTCATAGTAGGAAATTTCAACGTACACTCTCACCTTGATAGAGCGCCATTTTTTGCTGACTGCAATTCATGATGGTATATCGAGGGTGTAAGTAAACTGAAATACTGTATAACAGGAATTTCTGTTCACATACTTTCATGGGCACTAAGCGAGGGTGGTGCTATAATGGGAGGCACTATATTGGGGTTTGACAGTAGTACAGTCAAGTCTCTACTAGTATGACGTCCACGTCGAATTTAATGCAAATAAGTCTGTTTGCTCAAAGTTGTTGCAGGAAGAGACATATGGACATGGTACCATAAAATTACCTTTCTTTAACATGACACATCCAAGTGAAATAAACATAAAATGTCAATAACTCTTCAGATGTCAAGCAAGTTTGGTAATAATTTGGTATTAATGCTAACACTGAAGACTGTAGATACAGTCTTTGCATTCCAATATTTTTTAGAAATTAAAATTACATAATTTTAATTTTTAAAAAGTAATTTCTCAGTAATTTCTGTTTAAAGAGATGTAACTAGATAGCCTATTAAAAGAACACACGCGCGCGCGCGCGTGCGCGCGCCCACACACACACACACACACACACACACACACACAAAAACACACACACACACACACACACACACACACACACACACACACACAC
>BLKM01012995.1:4413301-4466707 GCA_013340265.1 Coptotermes formosanus | reverse complement strand
ACACACACACACACACACACACACACACACACACACACACACACACACACTGTTTCCAGATGCAGCCACTGTTTTATGCAGTATCAGTTCATTGCCACTAGGACAGTAGTGGAACAAACTCTAGCTGCAATCTTAGTTCTGTGAGTAGTAGGATGTAATTGATGTTAACCATCCCTCTTCTATTAAAACAGTCGTTCAAATATAAGTTATCTTCCCACTTATGATAAATTAACAAATGTAAGTGGCAGACAAATGTATGAAACTTTAAAACTATAAATCACTGAAGCATAGGCTATGGATGAACGTCCTACATATTGAAAAATGAACTGCTGTTTTAACAATTAGATACTACAACAAAACATTTTTAAGTTGATATTCTGGCTTGTTCTTTTGGGCACATACGAATTATTTCAGCTCATTTCCACGCTGATTACTGAAGCAAAATGGTTACTAATATAAATCTGGAATATATCTGTCATTGCCAATGGATGAACATTATGTTTATTTTAACTCTATTCAAGAAACTCTGCAACATTACTGTCCCGTAAAATGTTCACAGAAGCAACAATCAATATTATCAGTACAAAAACACAAAAAAATCTCACAAACAAATTCACTTGTAAAAAACACAGAATATTTTGTACTTATTTACTTGATCAGACTCTTTCACTAAAATTCATATGTAAAGATTCTGTACCTTTGTACATTAATGTACTATCATCTCATATGGCAGTTGCATGCTGTACAATTACAGTTATACACAATACATTATCTGTCTTTAAAAAACCACTTGTTAGGTAATGCATTTATAGTAACTGATTACTTCTTAAACATGACTGTGCAACTCTTCATAAAAGCCCTACACAAAGAATAAAAGAAGATTATTTGGTAATAAAAGGTACAAGGACAAAGTCGTCCCTAGACTTAAGCACCACAACATATGACCTAAGAATTGAAGTGTATCACCTTTGTGTAACACCCTAGTTTCAGTTACACTTACATTATCTTACAACAGCAAAATCAACTTACAGATCAGTCATTCAGTTTCCTATTTCTCACTGACTTTGTACTTTTGCCCTAATTTTTACAAATGATATAACAACCTGACACCATCCAAAAGTATGACTGAATCAACATGTCAGTTACTAGTTTGATCTATAATTTATACCGGACAGTTTAAGCTGTTCCAAACGATTTTAAAAAATAAACGTTTTATCATCGTTAGTGAAAGTCTTGCCTAAAAGCAACTGCAAATCATCAAATGCACACATGTAAGTTCTCTGAGAAATGAAGAATGATTATCATATATACATCTTCATATCAACAGTAAGACATAAATGCTATTATCATTAGAGGTCATATGCAGCCATCCTCACTTTTGAAGTTAAGTAAGTTAATATCATAGAACAAGAAAACTTTTTTTGTGTGACACTAACTTATTTAACAGTAAAAATTACAGGATCATCACGTCACCTCTAATGATACTGGCACTTAAGTTTCTCTGATAATAATAAAGTTTCCAATGTCCAAAATGGGGCAGAGAACCGCATATATTAATAAAAACTGTTTTCAACACAGGCCCTATATGAAGTAAAACTTAAGAATGTCGTGAACACATCATGCTCAGTTTCAGTTTAAGGAAAACATGTCCACAATATACACATACACAGTAAGCAGCAAATGCCTGAAATTAAACAGCATGTAACAGTAAGTCATTCAGCAGGCCCAGGAACCTGAGGTATGTGGTAAACAGACATTTCTTATAACCAAACATTACTGTGAGTAGCAGGAGCAGAAAACTCAACTTTGAAGATGCTGAAGTTTAAATGTTAAGCTGCCATTCAAGCAAGACTTTACACTTACAAACATGGTGGAGAAGTTTGAAAAAAATCTGACTCCAAACTGCTGTAAAGAAATATTTTTCAGAAGACACTGGCTGACTTTATGGCAGAGAAAATAAGCAAGCACACTCAACAGAAACAGGCTTACATTTTACATTCTTTAGAAAACCCACCACTCATTCTGGCACTAAACTTGAAACAACTCACACTGCAGAATTATGACGACATAAACTCTCTAAATAACCGCATTTTGCTCAATGCATATCTTACCCACAGAAATAGCTAACAGTGGTACCAGAAAATTTAAAACCATGTGACACAGCAGTATGCAAGTAATAAAGCATGACACTGAAGTTCAACACTTGGGGAGCTGGTATGTTTCAGATATGTAAGTTGTGTAATTCTTAGGTACTGGGGCATTTAAGAATAAACTCCAACTGCTGTACAATACAATCACATAATACAAGCAACTATGACAGAATAACTTAAAGTAAAATATTAAAGACTTGGGTCAACATCATGCATAAAAACCACACACGCACGCACGCACGCACGCACGCACACACATATAAAAAAAGCAAAATAACAATGATTAACAGAAATAATAAGTTTGGGCAAGCAAATGACTACGTGGATAAAAGTAACAGTTTAAAAATGCAAACGTAAAAGTAACAACTAATGTGAACCCACAGATGGATGGTAAGACAAGATTCAGAAAATGGTACTAATGACCAGCCTGATGCTAACATAGTGTGTGTTTCACAACATAAATGACGCTGGCTATGCTGGTAATGCATCATGTGCTATGACAAAACATCACTAACAGTTTCAGCTCTGTATATTGACCACCCTATATCACAATACTACTAGCCTGACATACAGGTGTTCCTCAGTACCTCAGTTCAAAACAGCCAATTCCAAATAAATTTTAATATGCATTATAATTCTTCAGTTACATACATATAGTTATGATCATAATTATTGAAGTCAATGAAACTGATCACACATATATTTTTAAACTAATTGTGGAAGTGTACTGTTAACTTCTCTTCTGTGGCCTGATAAGTTACTGATTTTGTAGTAATAATTTAGCAAGAGAAGTCACACCAGCAATAGTTAAAAATGCTTCACTTCAAGCCATCAGACAATGAATAACTAATTAAGCAATTATTTTTTTGATTAAATAGACAACATACTGTAATTACAGACAGTAATCTTTCTACGTCACAGAATAATATATGACTTGTGACACAGTTCCACACAAAAAGGAATTACTGAAGCTGGCCATTTGCAAAATAAAACAAAAAATGGGCCAACTAAACACTTTAATGAACCCAATATTACCAAAATAAAATAAATGAATAAGCCAAGCCCAAAAAAGGTTAAACATGTACCAATACTGCATGGATGTAGGAAAAGGTCCAACTTTACTGACAGTTAATTCAGCCTCTAACTTGGCAAACACTCACATGACAATTATTCTAAGTAATTTACCAGTAGAACAATTTCAAAATAAACTTCATAAAGCACCCACTGTTTTTCTTTTACAAAATTCTTGTCGCACAAAACAAAGTATTAATAAAATGTGCCATTATTAAAATCAAACAGTACATACAGCAAAATATACTTCATGTACATTGTGAATAAGAGGCCTTAGGCAGAATTAGTGGCACTTAGTACACTTCAAGCACTTCTCTCTAGTGCTAAATTACTACAACTTCCGAGCTTAAATTCATGAATATCTTCAATGTGTCATGACTATATGTTTTTACCTTCCTGATAATTATAAAATAATAAACAGCAACAATACTGTTGCAGCCTCATTTTCTTAAAATTGTTAGAAATGTACCAAAATTAGATTACAAGAACCAACTAAGTATGTGCAAAAACCAGTGGCCCAATACCACGGGTATCCGAATTTAAAAAACATACTGTGCGAGTCTGTAACATGTGACCACTCTGCAAAGCATTCTCCAGTCCAGTTATTAATAACTGTCATTCTCTACCACCCTAAACTTCGGAATGAAACGGGAATGCATACATTACCAACCTAACTTTATTTCCAGTCCATACACATAACCGACCTGTTTTCAAGAAAATGCATATAAAACTTGTAAAACATTATGGAACAATGAATCTCCTAAAACGTTTTAGCAAGATCACCTCCTTTACAATCCTTGCAGTGTGTATTTAACGTCTGAATTACAACAGTGCCTAAATTAGAGATCCTTGAAAATTCTGTTCCAAAAATCCATTTGGATTTACCTGAATGATCTCATAATATTCCCACCAGGTTTCACAAGTTCCCTAAAACTCTGCAGATATATAATAGTCTCTACAATCTTGCTATAACCTTCTAGCAGACATTCGTTCCCCACATTACCTAAGCTAAAGATTAAATCTACAAGCACTAAACTTACAGCACACACCCACAAAATAAGCAACTAAAAATTTTAACTCAAGGGGTACCCTGTCAGATGAGGGCGTTGTGTCTGTGTTGAATATGTGATGTTGCATGAGGATACATTTGTTAGATATTTTGCCAGCATCAAAACATGTAGCATCAAAACATGTCCATCAGTCTTGTCTTACCATACCAGACTATCAAACAGATGGGCAGGGATTCATAGAGTATGAGATCAGCCAAGAGGAAGATGGGGCCAGCGGATTTTAGCCCAGATAGGTGGGCAGGCCATTACGGAAATGCCAGGATGTGCCATCCATAGCTGAAATGCACAATGATATAGGAAATACAATACACACCTCAGACTTTCTTACCAAAATGAGAAAACGGCACCCATCTTACCAATACTCAAATGATTAATTATGGAGAAAACATAAATTCTTCTCCTAAGGGTACATTTTAACTAGAAGAACATGTTCAAGGCATGGGAACTCATAACTTTACAGACATACATTAAAGCCAATCCCTCCACTTTTGTAGTTGGAAACAGCCACATGCGTTATATCAGGGTTCTCCAAACAACATTCCATCACCCACATCTGGCCTGCCACACACTTTAATCTGCCAGAGGAACACTACCCCTGGACTGCAAGTTTTGATCGTGGCTGTGTTCCAGTGTTTACTACAATTTAAGTCTGTGAAAACACTTTCCAGAGTGAAATCTGTAAAGTCTAATCACAGATCATCTTCACCCCGTGAATCCCAGCATGACTCTGTTTTCTCACATATCAGTTCCACTCCTACCACTAACAACTGCAAGTTATATTACAGTCTGCAGAGTTTAAAAACACAAAGTCTTTATTGTTCATTTTCCACGTGATTTATAACTTCTTCACTTTGTGTTAATGGTCCTATATAATTTTGCTAACAAGACAGACGGCCTAGTTTAGGTCCTGCCACAAGCATTAAAAGAGTGCCGTTGCACAATATTTAATGACCATTTCTAAGACAGTAGAACGCCATTCCTATGGCTGTTACATGTCAAATAAGCTACTTACCTAAACTACTTGAATCAGTATATAATTTGGTGAAACAAGTAAGATGACACTAATCAGATTTGTTGGGGGGAAATGGTGTGGCCCTTGCGCAGAAAATTAAATGCAGACTCAGCACGCAGACAAAAAAGTTTGGAGACCCCTGAATTCAATCACCCTTTCTGCCACAACATGGCTGTTCCACTTTCAGCACACACTGTCAAAATAATATGTAAGAATAATGGCACTACCTACAAAGCATATTTACCTAGCATTATTCCCAATGCATTCAGAAAATCTGTGATATAGGAAATAGGAACATTCCTCTTAACAATGTAATATTCATACTTTCCCTTGTACTGCTTTTCATTATTGTATGCCACAAAAAAGTGCCCCATGTCTTACTTTCATATGTCACTTTTAATTATAGTTTAGAGTACTGTCTGTATTTTTTTATGGTGAAGGGTTCCATGAACTGAAATATTCTAGAAGCACTGATGTAAAGCAGGTTCAGTGCTCAGAGTAAAACAACAGCTATGGAAGAACAACTGAAAATGACAATAAAGCATAATTATGTAAGACAAGTTCATGATGGGACCATTGCCAGGAAAAGCAGCATCAACACACAGTGCAACCAACTATATTGAATGCAATCAACCACACACCATACCAGCATCAATACAGCCCCCATAATGCAAGCACAAACACACTTCCTGAAACACAACAGGTATGGAATATAAAGAAAGCACAGCTTTACAGAGATATTGGTAAAGTGGAATCATATTCACATTGAAAGATTCCATACCTTTCATTCAATAGCTATTCTGCCCTCAAAACAAATATCCAATAAATTCTTATGGGCACTACTGCTGAATAAAACAGATCCACAGATTATGCAACAAAACATTAAATATCTAAACAATGATTTAACTTTAAGCATAATAAGTTCTGAAGCAGTATCTACCTGTTCTGAAACCCATATCAGTAGTTTCATTATAAATTAAATATTCTATTCCTACTCCATACCCATATCAACTTCAAAATTATGTTTAAGATCATAATTAACCCCTCCCAGCAGTGTGATGTACCCAACATCAGTAAGTATCATGACAATGCACTCACTAATTGCAAGTAGCAAAAACAAAATCATCACTGCTCTGCCAACTCTTAAATTTTCATCAACTATGTATGTGTAACAGCTAACCACACAACCTGTTATGCATTCTAATTTCAATCACGCCACACTGTGAGACCATGCCTGCTTTAACAGGACACTACTGACAATTAGCAACTGACCACTAGACAGAGAAAATGGAACACACACTGGTAGGTACTTAACACAACAAAAATTTCTGCAAACACTTTAAAATAAATGCACTTAAATTAATGTGTACCATTTGATTTGTAGTCACATAGAACCAAAACTGGTGTGATATCTGACGAACCAGTGATGTGTTTAGTTCGTTAAATCAATAACAAGTTTTTATTTCAAACTGCTGTTATACCATCCCCAAAATAGTAGTCTATTACGATGTTCCCCCTCTAACCATTCCCTTATGACTTCCATATCAGCCTCTCCTTAAGTACCTAACCCACTGGGCGAAACATTAACACTGTAATTTCATACCAGCTTGTAAACACCTCAGTAGCCAGCAAACAACCTTCTGAACAGTTTAATACATTGACTAAGGAAATTAACTATTACACGAGTAACTTCAGTCGGAGCTGTGATACCAAAATATAAAATAAAGGCTCATCGTCATCATCATCATCATCACCATCCTGTTACATACCAAGCCATACAAACTGTTAAGGTTTCATGTCATAACACTGGTGGTTTGTGTGAACTTCTCTCCCCCTGGGCTTGAATTCTACAACCTGTTTTCCTCTTCTCCTGGTTTCCATCCCCCTTATATATGTTTTAATTTTGCTTACGACTTAACAAAGTGTAACATGCAGTCATCCACACAAATTTCACTTGATATAACAAACCTATTTTTATTTGGTTAATTTTGTGAATGTCAGTCATAAGATTTATGCCAAACTTACAAAACCAGTTACACACTATGACAATAAAATTGGAAAACAAAATAAAAATCAGAGACAAGCTACCCTTGTAAGTTCTTAATAACAGAACTGAATATTAACATTCAATTTTCCTCCCTTAACTAAAAACAAATTATATTATATTCTTAAAGACAATTATTTTTTCAATTAGTTAAGGTATTACAAAACATTTATGTGGAATGGACTCATCTGGCTCAGGATAAGGTCCAATGGTGAGCTCTTGTGAACACAGTACGGACAACTTAGATTCCCTAAAAGATGGGGGAATTTACTGATTACATGAGCAACTGTTAGCATCCCTAGAAGGAACCTGCCCCATGTAGTTATAAAGTTCACATAAATGGGACAAGATATTTTTGAATGAAGTGAAAGTGGCAGAGGTATGTGACAAGGCTCTATGTCACTATTATTTTTCCTATCCACAGTAACCAAATCACACACAAATGGGGTATGACCCAACACCAACTCTACCCATTAACCGCAATTTTCAGTATACCAACTCTAGCACATGAGTGGATACTTTACAGCTAAGTCTGATGATCTAGAACACATGGTTGACAATTTAAGCAATATTGATTCAGAATAATCAATGCACACTAATATTATACAGCCTAATGTTCTGGCATTTAAGGGGAAAGAATCACTCAAAACCATAATATATTAAGAAAGGAGGGATGGCCATATTTAATAATCTAGGATGCAATCCACCCTAAGAAAAAATATGAACATTAAAGCTGTCAGTTACTACAAAAACTGGTCTACCATAAACCAAATTTTCAAATGGTTAGTGGTCTCAAGATGTATAGGAAACCAAAGTCAGAAAGCACTTGATCAGCATTGCCACATAATGACCAATCTCAATAGCATGTCTGAAGGAGGTAATGGTGAGCACCAACCACAGCCACCATAAATTCAGAGTTTAAACAACCATACAACAGTACTGTGCTACTACCAGTAAGCCACTGGTCTGTGGAGTTATTGTATTTTCTCATCTATAAATTTACATACAATATGACACATGACAAAAATAAATTCTGATGCTCAGCATGGCCTGTGTGACCCTCATTTAGACTGTTGCAATACTGTGACGCTGCACCACTAAATGTCATAATCCACTACAAACTAAATACCATTATTATGGTCTTCTGGTTTCTCCACTGTATTCCTGCACACTTTGTCCCTTGCTTACCTATTTATTTATGTTTAACTTCTTCTCCCCACATTCCTTCCTCACACACTTCTCCCTTTTCCCCACTGACTATCTCATGGTCTGTTTCATCAACAAACAACAACAAACTTATTCATATCATGCAGCACACTGTCTATTGTTGAACAGAATATGACACTTTTGTTACCCAACTGAAAAGTTTCATTTTCACAAAATACAGCAAAGCAGAAAGCTCTTAAATTATTATGAAATAATAAATGCTACATCACATTTAACTGAAATTATTTTATTCAAACTGATTCATAAATAACGCGATTTAATAATGATATGCAAACGGCAATGTAATTCAGCTAATGAATAAAGTGTAACAGAGTGGAAGAATGAATGGCAAAGAAAATGGATGAATCCCAGCATCAACAACCACACTCCCATAAAATCACAGACTGACCAGGCCTTGAACCTGCAAGTGTCTCATGGTTCATTTGCACCACACTTATAAGAGTGATTATTAGCTACCAATTAAACTTGTCTGAAAATAGTTCTATTAAACCTTGTTGGTTAGCAAGGCAAGTAATGATCAATAAAATTGTAGGATTTATGGTACACACAAAGCCCAAACCACAACCACTTCAAAGTTCTGTACTTTCACAACAAAGGTAATAAAAGTATGCAAATATGATGAGATGTAGTATGACAACAAAATTAATTTAACAAATATTGTACACAAGTAATCCACCCTACAAAAACCCAGCATGAGATAAAAAAATGTTCAATGGAGCAATTATGAATTCATGCCATACAAGACGGATGTAGGGTTTCTCAGATAGAGCATGAATTTTAAATGCTACTCTACTGTAAAAATTTAAAAAAACATGAGCAACTGACACTACACATTATGCTTTCACAAGCTTGTATATAGGCCCACTGGTAACATAACCCACGTGACGGGAACCCAAAGTCATAAAATCATCACAGACAGTGGTAATAATGAAAGCTACTACAAATATGCTGCATTTAATTGCATAATATTCCCCTCCTAAATTTGGCAAAGAAGTTCCACATTGCAGTCTTCTGGATTACGACAACAAATTGCTGTCTGACAGGCGAAAATCATATTTTGGTGGAACATATTCTAAGCGGTTTATGCTCCTGCTTCATAACCTTACATGAGACCATGACTACTACTTCCTTTTGCATCCTTTTCAATGCACAACGATCCTCCAGTTCAACAACATATACATAGTCTGTGCTAGTGGCAACAGTGCTAACTAGACACTTAATTAACTAATTAATTTATTAAATCACTACAACAGAACTCAGAACATCATAATATAAACCTTCACTGCCCTGTAACACCTCAAATCTTTCAGAAACTTACTCCCTTTCTCTCAAATAATTTCTCATCTTTATTTTAACAAATGTCTGTGATCTCTTCCTTACCATAAAATGCACACATTTTGAGTGACCCAGTGGTGATTCTCTGCTAGGTTAACACATCGAGTCTCTACATTCATTTATGACTTTGTCCACTGTAGCTACTTCATGCAAATAATGTGTAGTCCCATTTCAGGATAGCTAGTGCTCCTTCTAATCAGAAAACCACCACAGTCTGCACTGCAAGTCTGAGAAACTGGTCAAGATTTCTAAAATATGAAAAACCAACCATTTTTGAGCTTTAGTTACTAAAGTTAACACCATCAATATTTCATTACTTTCTGTAACTACACATTAATCCAGTTTTGAAACACCATTTCAATAGTTTAAAAAATCTCAAAATATTTTTCCCATCCATGTGTCAACTTTAAAAAGCACATTAAAAACCAGAAAAATATGCGAGAAAATAGGGTAGTACCTACATATTATGACAACCATCTAGGGACTTGGGAAATGCAAAGGATTTTTGTTCCTTTGCACAAATTAAAAAGGTGTGTTTAATTTTTCACTCCTTTTTCCTGATCAAATCAAATGTGATGCACATCACACTCTTCAAAAATTACATCTTGTAACTCAAAAATATCTAAACCTGAAATGACATCTTTGTAACTATGTGTACATAGTGTTCACAGCAAATTTCTAAATTTCCTTTTATTTTATGATGATGATGTAAATAATCCACAGTCCATCCACATATTCTTCAATTTCTGTTTAAATACCATAAGCCAATAATTTTTAGCCACTAATATGTGCACATACATTCACCTTGGTCAGTCTTAATGTTGCTGTACTTTCAGGAATACGCTTCGAAAATTGAGGACACAACTGTGTAGGAACTGTTCCTTTCAAAATGCATTCCTATGAGGTGGGTGGGAAGAGGGGAATATGCCACAAAGAAACAAAACATTTCAAATAACATCCTACTCTAGACGTGAAATATTTGTAAGCTGCTCACTTAGTCCATAAAAAATAAGATATCAAGTATATTTTGTTCATCCCTAGAAATACTAAAGCTCAAATATTGGGATAATTTGAGAGGTTAAAGCCCAAGCTTAACAAAATTAGCAACAAACAATGACTCTGGAGTTCACAAAACTCAATAATGCAAGACAAATAAATGATGAAAATATGACAACTTTACAGGGAACCCTCAAGTGAAACTATTATACATCCCAAGAGTAAAATATTTTCCACCATCAACTGTGAACTTTATTGCCTGCAGAACACACAGAAGGTTATTTTTAAGAAGAAAGAAACCTTAGATGAAGGGCAAGCAGACCACATGTGAACCTCTGTAAGTCTGGTGACAAGAAAGAGATTTTTTGAACTTAATAACTACCTGTAGCCTTTGATGCCCAAATGCTCCAATATGAACATAATTTTGCCTGAATGCCAGACACTTTGAAAATAAAAAACGTAACTTACGAGAGAAACATAGCCGTTTCAAACAATGATGCACATATATCCAAGAATGCTGCACAGAAAAATTGAAATCCATCAACACTAAGTAAGTAAAACCTCTGCATTTATCGGGAAAAAAAGATTATTTTCAGATAAACTCCCTTACCGAAAAAATGGGAATTCAATTCTCACACACAAGACTTCTGTATTTTATCAGATTTAACAACACTCTGCAATACGTAAATATCCAGAAACAGATGAGAGTGAGTATCCCAAAGAAGTACTCCACACATGTTAACTGTAATTAAAAACAACATAACTGAACAAGGCAGTGGATTTACAATGTCCCTGAGCAGTGGAACATACTGTCTTGGGTTGTGTATGTGCGCTAGCTCACATGATATCTGTGTTATCACTGCTGCAATGTGAGCCAAGCTACAGGAGTCAGTTATCTTAATGCACTTGCAAGATACGTGTGTTCCTTTGCAATACTTTTGCAAAGTGTAAGTCATGGAAAATCTTGTACAAAAAAATCCTGTCAATAATGACACGTAAAGGAACAATACACAGAAGAGTGAAAACATCCTGAACAACAAGCTCAGTGCTACAAAAAAAAAAATATTTCAACTGAGGAGAGCTTGGACAACACTGGTGCCTGATTGGCAGCAAGCCCCCAGAGACCTCTGTGCCTACTGGCTCTTCAAAGCTGATGTCAAAAGCCTCATCTCACACAGCAATAAAACTTCTAAAACTATAGCCACCCTGTAAAAGAACTCTTTTCTCCACACTGGGAACCAAGAAACCAGTACTGCAAACGGTTTCAAAAATCAATATCCAAAGGATTTTTTGATCTGGAACTTGTGTCTTTCTTGGATGAGGCATGGTTTCCATTAAGCGAGAATGGAAACAGTCAAACTGGCAGATATTAATATTGCAAACATTCTCATGATGGTCATAAAGTGAGAGGCTGATGTGCAACAGGCACACACAAAATCACAGGGCGTAAGTTTTTGAACAGATTACAAATTTTGAATCTTATGTTCCATTAACTGAGATACTTATTCAGGGAATTAACACAGCTTAAAATGTATACTTGCTTCCATGGCCCACACAGAAAATCTACCACTGTCTGCAAAAAGAGGTATTCAGCAAACGGTTACAGATTCATGGGTTTTGGCCTTGCAGATCTCCACACATGAATCAGCGTAATTAAATCAGCGTTAATCAACACTAATTATTATTTGTGGGCACCACTACAGAGGTAACAGTTTGTGTGAACAATTCGTTTCATTTCGTAGTCCTTCCCTCTTCTACCTACTTGTTCACAGTAGGTGTAGAGGGTTTTTATTTTCATTTATCATATTCGAACACTTGTGTGAACAATTCACACTTTGTATATTTAAGAAAAATTCCTAATATTTCAAGAGAAGAGCTCTGTAGTATACCAACAAACATTTTCAGAACCAGCTTCTCACAAGCACTAGGCTGGTATTAAAGGACTCTTCTACAAATAACTGCAGAGGAAAAACAAATCTAAATTTCTGGTGGATGTAGGCTTCCCATGCAATACTTCCAAAACATTTGCAGTGTCCAGAGACAGAATAAAATATACTTCCTCTATAACAATACTGTACTGTCATAAACCCAGACCTCTGACAAAAGAACGGGCGGGGGGGGGGGGGCGGGGCCGCCCTGTAAAGTGTCAGGTGTACATCACAATGCACTCTTTACTGCAAAAGTTTTGCATTCTGAAATATGACTGCTTTCAGTAAAAGTGAGATTAATAATGTTATTTATACATATTTTTGTTCCATTTCTACATAAGACAGATGAGTGATTCCAACTGTTAGTAATGAAGAACTGATATAATACATGTTTCTATTGTGCTTCAACTGCCATAGCTTCAAGACAATATTATTCAAGTATTATAACTTGTGCTAGTAATAGCATTTATCAAGGTAAGTACAGTGAATACTTCTTCCAGAATTTAAGCAGCATGCTGAAAATTCTAGTATACAACGCTGCTTTATACCAACAACTAACAAATATCTTAAATGTATCTGTCATTATTGAGGTATCTCTGGTTCACAGAACTATTGCATATGTACAATTAAGATTTAAATCATTAATTCCACAAGACAATAATCTGAGGAAACCTGGATCAGGTAAAAAATATGTCAGTATAACATAACTGCCAAGAACTGAAATTTGCACCATTCGACAGCAATGCTGTGAACTATATAACATTTCAGTTATTCTAAAATGCCAATTTTGCAACTTCTGAGCTTGAAATGTTGATATAAATTTTAATCTTACCAAGATGCTTGTCAGGGATTGAGGAACTTATTCTTCTGTTCTTACCTTTCAAATCTTAATGGTGCTGGGGTTTGCGGCACAAATAGTTTGCACCCTTTCTAATAATAAAGTAAGTATGAAGAACAAACTTGCACAATCCATAACACATCTGTCTATGATGCATATAAACAGGGTCAATACTAGTGGTGAGCTTGGATAGAATCTTGATGAATCCAGCTAAAGAATTTCATCACAACTAGGGAAGTGCAAGCAACATGAACCAGAACTTAACGCTTGAAACTGTGCTGGATGAATAGCATATGTTTCAGACCAAGATACAACTTCATTATATGGAACAATTACATTATATACATGATACATATTTTGGGATATCTGTCTTTCTAAGGCATGTGGGCAAACTACCTGGACTGAATGCACTAACACAATTCATAACATAATGGTTACATAACAACCATATGGTACGAGTGTGTAAGAATTAATAAACAGTAAAGCATAGAATTACGTATAAAACTCAACAGAACTTCATGTGCAGCAATCGATTAATGGTTACTGTAATCCTGACAGAACTTTTCTAATGTTTATACCTATGCACAATGTAGTGGGGGGCACACGGTAGTGCAGTTGGTTGAGGCATTGCGCTACAAGCTGGCAAGTCATGGGTTTGATTCCCGATGGTGCCAATGGAATTTTTCATTGACATAATCCTTCCAGCCGCACTATGGCCCTGGGGTCAACTCAGTCTCTAACAGAAATGAGTACCAGGAATATTTCCTGGGGCGTAAAGGTGGACAGTGCATAGGGCGGACAACCTTACTACCTTCCTGTGCCAACTGTCTAAAAATCTGGGAGCCTCGACCTCCTGGAACCCTCAGGGCCTGTCCAGGCCTGTAACAGGATTGCTTTACCTTTTATAAGGCAGTGGTGTGGCTGCCTTGTAGGATAGTTTCAACTATGCATATATGTCTATATCACTTACTTCCCAACTTGCCACCTCTTACAATGTTTTAAGGTAACCTGCTTGTTACCTACATTATCATAATTTCATTGTCCTGCTTATATCTGCTCAATTTTCAATCTTGTGTGTTGTGTTGCTGATATGTTTTGGTGTGTAGGTGCAACTGTCCTGTGTGTCTGTGTAATACATGCAAAACAACATATAACAGAATCCCAAAAGCTTACTGAAAAGTATTTCTGAACTGGCTCATGTGGATCCAACTGAACCAAATCAGTCACCCTGAAGATGAAGGTAATGCATTCCCCCGAGATGTTGGAACAAATCAAAACACAGAGTAAAAACCCAATATATAACCATCATTTGAACAAGTGCCATGAAAACATACAAACTTAACACTACTTTACAGATAATACTGGTACATGGCATTACCAGTAATTTGCCCATATGCCTGAAGATGACACAACTGTATCAAAACACACAGCACATATCCAATGCAATTGTTATAAGTAATGAAGCTGTAGCTTACATACATATGTACGTACGTACGTACGTACATACATACATACATACGTACGTACGTACGTACATACATACATACATACATACATACATACATACATACATACATACATACATACATACATACATAGACTGAAAGAGATAGTACTGATTAAAAATGAAACATGACACAGAAATATCTAATTTGTTGCATGGAAATTTAGCATTGTTAGTACCAGTACCAAGTGATGGTGGAACTGAAGATGTGGAAACTGGGACAATACCTCCCTTCCCACAAAAAAGAAAAGAACAGTTTCATCTGGTGCAAGTCCACATCAGCTGTAATGAAACTACATGGCCGATATGAACATTCTGCAGTTTGGTGGCCGTACAACCACTTTTTAGCACCTACCTTGTCACTAATAAAAAAATTCTATGACAAAAAAATTCATTAGCAGGAACTCAATTATCACTACTATTTACAAAAAATTTGTAATTTCCACAAGCCATTCATATATAGCCACTATGCAGGAGATGACAACTAAATAAGTGATTCACAGTTCAAACATGTTTATAAACTATATACAAATTTGGAAGTAATAAGACAGGACAGTAAAAAATTATAAAATTACATAATGATATAAATCTTGCTTTTGTGTAACACTGTAGGAAACTTCTTATATATACCACATATGTGACAAGATTTGAAGTTTGTGTGATTCATCATCATCATACACATCTCAAAACAATGCATATGCATCTCGTATGTAAATTTCAAAATGTAAGTTTTCTGATGAAATTTTAATTTGTTAGTATTTACTAACATTTATCATTACAGTGTAGTTGTTTTCTAAACTAGACAATATACTACTGCATTACTTGAGGCCCAAACATACTTGGTCACTGCTTATTATTACTGTGCACAACAGAACATCTTGCTTGGCCACCGTACTAATCAATGGAAAATGTATAGTTATATGCTTAACCTTTTAAAGCCTGGTGGGTACTTTACATAGCACCTGGTTTAACATTCAAAAATTCTACACTGTACTGACATTGCGTTTATGTGTTTTCTATGGATCTCATAACAAACAGCAACGTTTACCTTATACATCATTAAGTGACTGGTTTTTAAAACCGAGGTGGAGAGTGTTTACAGTGTGGTACGAGCTGAGTCCTTATATAGAACAGGTTACCTTTCGTCTTTAAAGGATTAATTTACAATTCTAAATTTATTACACAGCAGCAATACACAGTGGTACACTGTACTGATTACTTTCCTTAAAACAAACACAGAAGAAGAAACCAAATGCACATTAATGGGTTGGTGGACAAAATTCTGTTGTTTGATTTCTCTAAATGAACATGTTTTTTCTGAAACTATCTTTTTTTTCAGAATTGTGAAGTGTTTCCCTCCCATCTACACATGAGGTTACCAGGAACTGTGGCTGAAAGAAGGGAGAAAAAAGAGGGAGGGAGGGAAGGAATGAACAGAAGGAAGGAAGGAAGGAAGGAAGGAAGGAAGGAAGGAAGGCACAACAAACTCCACTGTATGGGGTCTTCCTTGTGAAGTCACAACTCAGTTAATCAGAAAATTCCTACTGTTCTGGCAATGAAGATTTACCACCATGATCATGAATACATGCTGCTGTACCTTATTCTGAGTCAGCAATTTTCAGTCCTCATCTTCATAATTTAAACGTCTGTTTTAACACTATCCTCCCTTGAGTTTTGCTAAACGTCTTGTTTCCTGTACGTGGTTCAGGGTTGGAGTTACGTACCACCAAAGTGTTGAAGCAATGTACACAGCAGTAGTTTTCTCTACAGTTGACACAAACAGTACATATCAATTGTTTAAAGTAATTAATATTACCATCTAGGTAAGAATATATTCACGTTAAACAGCTACATGTTTCAACTAATGTGTGGTGATATTCAGGCTGTACACCCTTTACACACACACGCGGGGCCGGGGCCGCCGCCACTGAAAAAGTGTATAGCCTGAAGATGACCATGTGTTGGCTGAAACATGTAGCTGTTGAATATCAGTACAAACTTACCTAACTATAACTAAGGTGTGCAGACAGTAATATTAATTACTTTAAACAACTGAACTATAAACACGATGGGACGACATCATCATCCTGAACAGTACTTACGTTGAGCACTAGGTGTGCACCATATGAGATACAACAGACTGGGATGGAGAAGAATCAGAAAGGATTCTGGTGATGGATACTTAGATGACACAGGCATGAAATATTCATTTCCCATCTTCTACAATAAGCTGAACAATATAAAAATGCAAGTGTGGGGAAACGATTACAGCTCATTCTTAAATAAGCTGGCAAAGTAAGTCTGGATGAAGGTATATAGATGAAACATATTGGGTGCCCATATACATGCAACACCCTTCATTAATTGATCACCCAAACTGTGAAACTCTTCAATGTGTAAGTTGTTCACATTTTCCTTTTAACAGTGTATTACACAGTGAGGAGGGACTGTGAATGATACATTTAACAAAGTTTATGAAACATGACAGTTCGTGACGCACCATGCACTTAATCTCTCATTTGACATCCTGCTCTGGACACATACGCCACCATACCCAAACTACACTGCGAAAATTACAAATTTTCTGACAGCAATGATGGTTGAGTGTAAGTTACTAGACCTTAGCTTCACAGACTCAAACTACAGCAATATAACCACAGCTGTAAAACATTACTTAAAAAGAAATATAAAACTGAACCCATGTTTGTGATAAGGAACATAAGTGCATGCAAACGCATAAAAAAGATTCACAATTTCGAATTTTAAAATGCTGCATACAGATGGTTCCAAAGACAACTTTCAAATTTGAAAATCAGCCACCTGCAATCAAGATAATCACCTAGACACTAGATTTATCTACTGTGTATGGCACTTCAACTATTCCCTTATTTCTCTATCAAAGATATTCAACCAACCTAATAAGAACACGGAGGAGAAGAAGCAGGAGAAGAAAATGAAAAAAGCAGTACAACTGTCACAGCTTAAAGAGAGAGACAGTGTGGGCGTGTGTGCATGCATGTGTTTATAAAGCAATGATCTGAAGTTCTCTTGCACATCCCTAGCTCTTCACACCAGATTCAAATAAAACACCGAATTCAGTATTGAAGACAGCTATAGGTTTATGTTCTCAAGCAGTATTCAGACTTTCAAGTAATAGAAAATACCATATTGACTTCCTACAATAATCAGTATGCTCCCAATCTAAAAATGGTTCCTAAATATTTAATTCATTACAGCCATGACTTATCACACAGAAGACTGCTTTGGCACAAACATAACTGTGGATGTTGAATCTGCAGTACCCTGGGTAGAAACTTGTGACTGATCACCTGATGACAGGGTCTCCACAGCTGATGTAGAGACTTCAACTATTTGCCCATCCCTTACTTCTAAATCAACAGTAACTCTATGCCTCTTTTTGGGTTGTGACTTCCTTCTCTTGGGTGCACGTGTAACTCTCTCTGTAACATTTGATCCGTCAAGAGATGAAGAGGTGTCTCCATCGCTCTGCGGACTTCTAGCAGCTGCTGCCGTTGAGTAGTATGAATAGCATTTTGATTTCACTTTAGGGCCAGATATTTGTTGAACAGAATGAGTAGATACACTCCGTTCATTTGACCATCCTGTAGGTGTTTCCAGGCTTTGTGAAGAGCATTCTTTTTCTGCTATTCCCTGCCTGGAAACTGCTCTTTCCAACATCCTATCTCCTTCATCTGAATGTGCAGTTGAATAGTATGGAGTGCACTTCGGCCTTACAACTTTCACAGGCCTCTCAGAGGACATAACAGGTATTGGTACATCATCAAAAGAAGTATCAACATTGGTTAGACTTTTGGAAGCTGCATGAAATGTCATTCGTGACTTCTGTCCTGAAGTAGGCTTTCCCAATCTGGTAGGACTACAGTCATCAAGACAAGTGTCACTCTTTGCCCCAGAGTAGTAAGAAGGGCTTCTGGTCCTATTTGGTGAAGTTTTGTTACTGGTTGGTAGATCAGGTATTGATCGCCCAAGATCATCGAGTGAAGTGCTGTCACTCTTGGCATCAGAGTAGTGAAGAGGGCACTGAGGCCTAACTGTGCTTGTACTGCTGGACCATTCAGAGAGTGAGAGCCCCATAGATGTGTCTTCACTAAGCGAACTTCCAGCACAGTAATGTGAAGGACACTTCGGTCTCACAGCAACTTTTACAGTGCCATCCAACGTTGTTGCTGATGAAGACAGACATTCTCCTGACAAGAAGTCATCATCTTCATCTTGAAGTGTATGATTCTCATCTGTTGAACTACCATCCCCCCCAGTCTGATCAGTAGCAGAATCAATGACCATCACTTTGCAAGCTTCCTCTGGGTGAATTTCCATATAAAAGGTTTCCACGTGACTTACCACTGGGGTTCCAAACAGGGATGAAGAAGTAGGTGGAGAAGGCCAATCATCATCTGAAAGTAATGGAGGTGGTATGTACATACTACTGGGTGAAGGGCCAGCTGCAAGAGTGTCCGACTCTGTGCCTGCATCAGCGGGTTTTATTCTACAAACATCTTCATCTACAGTGGGGCCACAAGAAGGTGGATCTGATGAAAGACTAGGTTGGTGATCACTAGAGAGCAATGATTCATCATCTACTGATGGTGATCTAGATGAGGGTTTGGTTGAATCATCATCCAAGTCAGAACGTTCCTGTTCTGAGGTTGTACTTCTTTCACTGATACGAGAAAGAGTGCGTGATAACGCAAACACTCCAGGACCTCCATAGCCTCCTACACCTGTGATCACATCACCAATACAAGGATAACCAAAGGTAGCTGGAAAGTCTATGGATGCTGCTGCTTCCTCTCGTCCATTGTTTGATGGGCTTGATGTTGCCTCTTCTTCGTCAGGAGGGAAGAACCCTTCCTCCAAACTAGAGCTGCCACTGGATTCAAGCAGAAATGGGCGCCAAGTAGAAGAGAGTTCTACTCTTGCAGGAAGAGCCAAAGATGAGGAAGAAGATGCTTCCTCTTCTGACTTACTTCTTTCAGCAACAATTTTATCGTCTTTCATGGATTCAGGTGATTCCTCATCTCTACTATCTTTGACAGATTCAGGTGAGTCAATCTCCATCACTGGCTTTTGTTCTGGTTCCAAAGTATCTGAATTATCTTTACTTTCATCTACCACAATTCTATCCTCCAATTTTATTTTGCTCTTGCCATCCAGCTTCTTTTCCTGAAGACCTGTGGCCACTTCACCTTGTCTGACCAACCCTACGTTCTCCTTTATGGATTGCTGATCACGCTCTGTACAGTCTAATGACCCTGATGTGTGTTCTCCAGGATCAAACAAATTTCCTGAAGATTCTTTCCCTTGACTCAGTTTGACTTGATCTTGTTCTCTTTGAATACTTTGACCACCACTTGATTCTAGGCCTGGAGTGCTCTTCCTTCCATCAACTAATCGCTCCGCAGTTAACTCAGAGTCTTTACCCATGACAGAATGTGCTAGTAGAGTATGCCTATTTACTACTGCATGTATCAGCGACTCTTCCTTTTCCACCACATGCACTGCAGTTTCTTTCACCTCTTTACTTCCTTCTGCACCCTCTGCCATGTGTTCTTTAGCTTCTAAACTACTAATAGTAGAATCATTCTCTTGGGCAAGTATTATTGTTTTATCTTCAGAATTTACTTTTAATAGGTTACGTGTTTTAGCGGCAGAAATGCTTTCGACTGTTCCATTTTGATCTCCCTTCCTTTGGCCAGAATTACACCTGTCCAATTCAATTTCCACAAACTCTTCTGCTTGTTCTAGGGGTGGACCTATGTTTTGTGCAAGGACATGAGACGATGGTGATGCTGAACTTAAGTTGTCATAATCACTGCATGTATCTGGGCTTCTCCTTTCTTCTTCATCTATATACTGAAACTCTTGGCCTAAATCTAGGGCTCCTTTTAGGGCATGATCAGCTGCCAATAGTTCTTCATGTATATCCTCAACTGAAACCCAGCGTTCCAGACTACTTCCTTCTTCATCCAAAGGAATAGCAGGAATTTCATCATCAGATGTTGCTACAGCTTCTTCTTTTTCTAAGTAATTGTTTTCAATTTTAATAATTTCTATCAGCTGTGCTTTAACCTTTGTCTTACATGTCTCAGACCCAGGGATTCGCCAGTCCTTTGACAGTAGTGTCTGATAGTCCACCTTTGCTGCTGGAACTGTGGAGTCCCTTCTGTCAGCTTCTGATAAAGTGGTATCTGGCAAAATGGCAGATACTAATAAAGTTCCGGGAATTTCAGTTTTCTCAGGAATCTGAGATGTATCTCCTTCACCTTTTCTGTTTTCAGATTGTAAGGATACTGTAAACTGTGATTTGGATGCTGGAGGTGGTGAAGTCTCTGACTCAGCTACAAAAATACTCTGTTTCTCTAGGGAAACCAGATCAAACTCACTTTCAGTTTCAAATATTTGTAGAGATGCAGCTTCCCCTTTGGCAAGTGGTGTTTCAACCATCATATCAAGAGTTTCAGTTTTGGGATACTGATGGCCTTCAGATTTTGAATCTAGGGCTGCAACTGGTAGACTTGCTTCAGCCTCAACTGGTACTACAGCACTACCAGATAATTTCAATGATGTGCTCTCTTTCACGCTTAGTTGATAAATGTGCTTAGACACAAATGAAGGATCACTGTACCCAGAAGTTTCAGTCATGCGCAGCCCCTTGTTGCTCAGTTCTTTAATAACTGCATCTGGATGTACAGAGATGAGATGGTACCCAATTTCAGGAGGTAATTCAATATCATCAAATGTCTGGTAATCACCAGAGCTCCCATCTTTGTCTTTGTGGAGACTTTTTTTTCCTTTCTCCTTAAAATGTTGATCTAACTGATAACTTACATTAGAACCACTCTGAAGACCAGAAACTTCTTCTGATACATGGTGTAATTCCTGATGTGTTTCCACTACAGTATCAGACAAACATGCTGCTGCAGAGTTAATGACCTTGTTAGTCATCCTCCTTGAAACTTTTTCATGCCTGGCATAAATTTCAGAATCTGTTCCCTGAGGTGACTTAAGGTTGTTTATTTTTTGAGGATGGGATTCTTCTGACTTGTGCGTTCCAGCATGTTCTTTTGACTGTTCATTCTTACAATCAGTAATATCTTTAACAGCAGAATGCTCACATACATGTTCCGCAATCTGTTCACTCTTACCTTTCAAGAATGCATCTTCATTACCTCTTAATGGTTGCAAACTTGCAGGTTTATAAGGTACTTGAGGTTTGCTGTGTACCTCTGAAATACATACTTCAGTCTGTGGTGTGACACTCGTGTCTGCTGGTAAGGGTAACTGTTGCATAACAGCATCATCTTGAGATTTCTGTACTGCTGTAGATTTTACAGGCTCCTCTTTGTTTGACAGAATCGTTTCATTCACATTTTCATAAATTACTTTTTCCTTATCTATAACAGAAGAAGCAGTCTTCCCCACATCTCTACAAGCAATTTCTGCAGACGCGAATTTCCAGTTAGCGTTTTGTGGTGGAAGCCCACATCTTCCTAGTTGTGATGAATCTAAAACACCATCAACAACTACTTTATCAGCTATAACAGACGCAGTATGGTTCCTCAATGACAGTGCTGTCTGTTTTGGAGGGTCCCATTCTAGCCACTTGTCTAATGGAACCTGTGTATTTTCTTCTGGAATATCATTCTCATCTTCTATAGTGGATGGCAGTCGTTTAGATACAACCCCCAGAGGCTTTGGGGGCTCTGACTTTCCACTGCCATTGTCCAAAGTGTCATCTTTGCTTGAGAAAGCATCAGCAGGTGGAAGACGATGCACAGCCACAACTGGAGCATCTAGGGACTTGGCTCGACGTGAAGATGCAGGAGATCCTATTTGATGAACTGGTGAAAATGCAGAGCCTTCTGACAGACCAAGTCGAGCTCGCGCAAACAGAATGGGAGAGCGGTCACGCTTACGCGGCAGCAATGATGCTGCAGGTAATTCAGCTGGGAGTCCCACTTTACTTCTTCTAGGGACTGCTGAAGATTTTTCCCCACGCTCATCATCACTTGTAATAGGTCTAGGTGCAAAACCAGGTATTGCTACACTTGATACTTTGGTGAGTGTATCCAGATTTTTGTTCTTAGTTTCAACTAGCTGTGCCGAACCACAAATAAAATTTGACTTCATTGTCACTTCTGATATCTTATCATCATCTGTACCAACATCCTGCGAAATATTAACTTTGGAGATTTCCTTTGTATCACAACTAGCAGCATCACTCCTATTGACTTTCACAAACTTTTCTGCACTATCGTAACTTTTTCGTACATTTTCTGCCATTTCAAAGCAACCATAACTATCAAAACTCTGTTGCTGAGGTACATGCTGACTATCTAATGTTTTATTTTTCTCCCATATACCTAACTGACCATCATGTTTATCCTCTAGCAGTAACTTCCTATCTGACTTCTGTGCTTTATAGTCATCAGTCAACATTTCTACTGGATGGGGTACTGCAGGTTCCTGAGTCGGAGCAGTTCCATTCATTGCATGCCGTTTGTGCAATGTATATGGGATGTTATATTCACTGTGACTTACAGCCATAGCGGTGGCATAACGTGCAGACTCACCTCCCTCCACTTCGTCATCTGACTCACCACTCCCGGCTGGAGACACATCTATAGATTTCTGATGAGTTAAAACACGCCGTTTCCTCCTACTACTGCCCTTTGTCCTAAAGCTACTTGTATGAGGATCACTTTTTGCCCTTTCAACAGGAGTGTGAGTATTACTTACATTCCTACCACCAGTGATGAGTACCTCTTCTCTGCTCTCAAAACCTATGACTAACCCTGGCTTACATTTGGCATTGTATTCTAGAAAGTGTGTCTGTGCTTGTTTGTTAATTCCTGTATGGTTAAGTCCTTCATTCTCTCCTGTAATGTGTTTCTCTGAACTAGACATACATTCCCCCTCTCTGCTTATATGTTTGTGTTCATAACGTACACATGCCACACTCCCTTCATCACTAACAGTCTTTACTGCTAGATCTGTGCCATCAAAACCCTTCTGCTCATGTGGATGAAACTGTGCTGATTGTACCTGCAATGATGGCTGAAATTCTCTACTATCTATTGTTACATTTCTGTCATCTAACTTAAAGCAAAGATCCTTTCCTTCATTAATATCAGCGTTTGTACTCTGCAATTCAACTATCACATTTTCAAAATTACATTCATCACCTGTTTGGGTAACATAAGTTTCAGAACCCACAGTTTCAACCTCATCCATCTGAAATACAGCCATATCATCATGGCCGATCCTGGATATTTCACCATCATCATCCATTGGAAGGATGTCTCCACCAGATTCTAGACTGCAGGATCTTGTCCCTGAGAATGACTTGACCCTGCGTCTCATTGCATCCCTCCCCTCATCATCCTCCTCTTGTTCATCATCCCCTTCCTCCTCTCCCTCACGCTCCAGGAGCTCATAAGAATCATGTGACAGGTCATCATGTGAGTAGAGAATTTCCTCCTGTGACCCTGAGTCCATCCCACCAGTTGTCAGCAAGATACACTCACTTCCCGCTTCCATCATTCCCCCTGGCTCATCGCCACCACCACTTTCAGTGGACAGGCTTGAAGTTGTGCCAGGATAGCTACTTGAGTAGATCCTGGTATCAGGAAGTGTATCAGAACCCCGATCAACTGAATTTGTCTTACTCCCCGCAGCACTGTAACAAACTCGCCGACTATCATCGTAACGTGTGATGGGTGACTCTATAAGACGCTCCTGTCTGTACACAGGTTCATAATACACCCTTCCATTCCTTACAGGATCAATACAAGTACTCCCTTCTTGCCCTTTTTCAAATCTACTGTCAGTGCGCAGATTCCTGCAGCTGGAACTCCGCTGCCAGTCATGCCTACACACAAACTGGTTAGGCTTCCTGTCAGATTGCTGCATCCGGTTAGAAGCATTATATTTAGATTTGCTAGTGTTAGAGCGAGGCAGGGTTGTAGGATGCTGTGTGATAATATGTGTAGTAGTTTGGGTTTGAGAAGTAGTATTGTGAATGTGATGTGGAAACTGGCGAGACTGGGTGTTGCCAAAATTGCTCTGACCTGTGTTCTGGTGTCGGTAAGGACTCTGGTGTTGACTGCTGCCAGTACCCGGTGTACCCCGTTGTTCTGTCACTGCAGTGGTGTATTCTTGTTCCTCGTCGTCCGTCTGGCGCCCACCCGGGTAGAAATGCTGTGGGCTGGATGTGATCGATGTGCCCGGTGACAGGGAGGTGGTGAGGGGTGGTGATGGGCTCATAGTCCCTATGCCTCCTGCTGTAATGCTGGTCAGGTCCCGTGTATCGAAGTCGTGGATATCTGCAGCGTGTGTCGGGGACAGGAGAGGACTCACATTGCCAGCTCGGTCCCTGCTGGAGTGGCGGTGGTGGTGGTGGTGTGAGTGTATGCCCACTCCCCGCTGGTGCTCTATCATTGAACCCAGCGTCATCGACCCGCAGGAGAGAGAGGCTGGAGTGCCGACTGAAATGTGCATGGATTAAACATATACGTTACAGATGAAAAGCAAAATGTGGGTCAGAGCAAGAACTGCAATAAGAACAGTTCATATCTTATGTGAACTTTTACCATCTGCTCTAAAAAATATAAACAGGTAACAAAGAATGAGAGGTAATGCAAATAATAATCAGAACACTACATAAGATTTCAAGGATCCAATGTGGAAAAAGATACACAGTGAAACATTCACATCCAGCCAGTTTACAAAACCACCCAGAACCAGTTCTGACACTCATTATTACAAGCACAGCATCAAAACATAATTTCTAAGATCATTTCTACTTTCCCCTCCACATAACTTCCCCAGTTTCAATAACAGCAGAATTCACTGAAGAAAAAACAGAGAAATAAAACTAATATAAGGAAACACAGAATACACAAACCATTCACTGTAAGCATAACAATATATTTAAAAAATTAATTTCCTGACTGGAATGAATTCATGAACCAGTTCACTTACCTGAACAAAAGCGGGAAGAATTATTACATGTTTCAGAGCATACGTTTTTCAGACATTCAAACTTCTCAGAATTTCAAGAAACAGTGAAAGAAATGTGGAAAAGTATGGGAGAACAATGTCTATGGAAAAGGCAATACCACCCACTATATGCTGTCTCTCTAAACCCTAACTTCAATAGCTATAAAACTTTGTTCTATTTGAATATGAAAACAGTAGCCGAACATACATTTGATGGAATAAGTGGCCCAGTCATGAACACCATCTGTCACACCTTAACTGTTACACATCACTCAAATGTATCTTATAACTAAGATACACAAGGTGACAGATTTACAGGCACTGTAACAAAATTTAAACATGTGGTAGAAAAATAGTTGAAACTTTTGTTCAAAGTGTTGTCAGATACACCCTCAAATTTCTTTGATTATGATATGACTTGAAAATTTTCAATCAATATAATCAAACTCTTATGTTACCAAAATTATTTAACAGGAGACTTGTACATACATCCAGCAGCAAAACATCAGAATATACAGCAATGCATAGGGTGGGCGGTAAACACCAGTAAACACCTATCAGGTGGCAAATGGAGAGGATCTCATGAAAATCAGGAGAATAGAAAATAAAAATTAAAAACTCAACAAAAAAAGGCCTGCTGCATAAGAACACCTACCGACAGCATTATCTCCAAGAGGTAACAAGGGGTGTGCTGATAAGCTGGTTCCCACATTCGCAACACTCGAGTGAGCCGAGCTCGAATGACGGAACGACTGAGACCTGCAGGGAGAAGCAGAGAAGAGGAAGTGAATTAGTCACTAGGTAAACCACCACATATTCTTTATCTGCCCACACAATACACATAGTGGCTTCTGCTAATAACATTAATAATTCAATATTAATCATCTAGGAGAATATATGACAGCATTTACTATTGGTCAGTTTCTGAAATTAAATATGTGAAGTGAAACTTAAAAATCTTTCAATCTATATAACTACAAGGTTTTGCTCTTTTTTGAATTAGTGGTTTAAAGGTAATACATATTTGAGGCAATTATCTTACAATTCTCATCCTCCTCCCCTTCCCCTCATTTTCCACTCATAAAAACAAAATAAATATATAGTCTACTCAAAAGCACAAACTCTTGAAACAAAAGACATATTAACGCCTACAACACACAACACACCAAACACATGTAAAACATCCAAGGACTTCAGGTTCACCATATAAGTCACAGTCATATGATGCAGCAGAGCGACAAAATGAACAAAACAGAGACACACATGTCATAGTATAATATCAAACAACAGCCTTCTCTCATTCTCTTTATACATATGATTAATCTTTTATGTTGTCTAAGCAAGACTCTATTTCAAGTCTACAGTGCTCTGACGATGGTACATGACTTTGTGAAACAATCTTCTTTGGACTTTGTCCATCATCTCAATTTTGACACAGTACAACATTTAACAACTATGTTTCTGTTATTACCTACGGGCAAAATCTGGTCTCAGGTGCGTATCTCAACAACTTTTCTTGCGTACAGTGCCCTGTGACTGAGAGTAGCCCTTTCTGAACAGCCCACCAGATTAGGTGCTTCTACCTATTTCACCTGAAGACAGAAGCACAGCCAGCTTCCAAAGCATAATAAACGTAAAGCAATCCCATTACAGGCCTGGACAGGCCCTTAGGGTTCCAGCAGGTTGAGGCTCCCAGACTTCAGTACAATCAGCACATGAAGGTGGTTAGGTTGTCAGCCCTATGCACTGGCCACCTTTACCCCCCAGGAAATATTCCTGGTACTCAGTTCTGTTAGAGGCTGAGTCAACCACAGGGCCACAGTGCGACCGAAAGGATTATGTCAATGAAAAATTCCAATGACACCATCAGGAATCAAACCCACGACTTGCCGGTTTCTAGCACAGATACTCAACCAACTGCTCCACTGCGTGCCCCTCCAAAGCATCATCCTCCATGAAAATTAACACGACAGACAAAGTCGAACAAGAGAAGAACAATTCACTAAGATTCCACTTATGAACATTTTGTGGGCAAGTACTTAAATTAAGTCACCAATAAATACCAGGCTCCACAAGAGATAGAAACTTGTCATTCTGCAAGTTACTATGAATGTACTTTTCAACCTCCAGTCAAACTAAGATCCTACAAACTCAGATGCTATATATCACCATCAGTAAGTAGTTCAATCCAGGAAGCACGGTCCCACTGATCTGCTGCCTGCAGCAGATGAATCCTGTCCACATCCTCGATCCTTCTATCCAATTTCTTTAAGGTCCCCTTTAATATTATGCTCCCATCTATGCCTGTGTCTTACAAGTGGTCTCTTTGCTTCAGTTCTCTTTACCATAACTTTGTATGCATTTCTCTTCTTTCATATGTAAACCACATGCCCTGCCCATCCCACTCTCCTGAATTTGATTCTAATAACACTGTCATCTTGCCATGAGTACAAACATGAAGCTCCACAATATGCATTTTCTCCAGCCTCATGTTACTTTCCCCTATGTCCAAATATCCCTGTCTCAGTACCCTGTTTGCAAACAACCTTAGTACTCTTCCCTTTGCGTAAGGCAAGGCCTAAACTGTCCCAGTCGCCAATAAAATGAGTGCAGTTACATAACTGGAAAATTTGTCACATACTATGTAGAAAGTTTTGTTTTATTTTAAAAACACATATTGACAGCAAATATTAAAATATGGCTCAAAGAGCAAATTTAAAAGCAAGTAACTCTGATTAAGTATGTTTTACCTTCAGGAGTACTAAAATAACAGGTTCAAAGATTACCTCCATCCCACAGACCCAGCAGAATAGGTTTCATAATATCTGTATTCTATAGGATGATGGAAGAAGTCAAATTCCAAAACACCATGTGCTTTTAACAAAATTTAGTTCATGGGAGAAGTCAAATACATGTGGCAACCACACACTCATTTTCAAGCCAACATTAGTATGATGATTTTTTGACCTGCCACATTTCTACTATGACATTTGTCAACATGCTGTTTAAGGCAATAATAATGCTCCACGGAAGCTAGAAACATGAAACCTGACACAAAGATAGGCTCAAAATATAGAAATGGTGCAGAATCTTGGGGTTACATCTGACAAATTTAATTTAGTCAAACCATGTACTTTGGTGGTTGTGGTGGTGCTATCAGACATAACAACAGCAATTATGTCATCATCATTATTGTTGTTGTTACTGTTGTTACTGCTGGTATAGATATTATGTTTACAGTTTCAAGCAGTAATAAAACTTATGGATCATGAAGAGTCAATCCTATGACCATCTGTTCACAGACTCAAACATGAAACTGCATTTCACTGTTAAATTCTACAAACTGTATCAGAGAAACAAGTTACGAAATGTCTGCAGAGCATAACACTTCTGATGTGTTTGTTCCAGTTGTGTCCCTCAATTTTATGTTCATGAATAATTTCAACAAAAACAATGACAATGTGAGGATCTTACTTTAAGCATGCCTTTCCAGACAAACCAAAATATTTCTCCATATCTTAACAGCAAATGTACAATTGACATCTTGTAAATGTGAAATACTGTAAATGGGGAGAGTTATAACCATGCTTGAGTGTTATGTGCAGACTGTCAACAGATTCTTCGGCCTCAGCATGTACCTAGTAGATAACACAGCCTGTCTCCAGTATAAAGACCAACCATGATCTCAGTTTGTACCTAGCACAGACCACATTCTGTTGCCATTATAAAGAACAATCATGATAAGATACCTTAAATGTACATAAACCCTTCATGTAAAGTATCTCATTTTCATTGTACTTTGTCCAAAACCTGAATGTATTAACAGGCTTCAGTAAATGTTCCAAATACGAAATTTCATGAAAATCTGTCTGGTGGGATGCACTGTTCCATAAAGACAGACTGGTGAACACATGCTTTTTGCATCTACTTTGCAAATAACTAACTAACTAACTAACTAACTCCATGGAGCAGACGCCTTCTTCAGAAGCTAACAGTTTCTCAGCTAGTCAAGAAATTCCCCGCATTTTATGGAACCCGAAGGTTCATTACCGCATTCACAAGAGCCCATCACCTGTCCCTATCCTGAGCCAGATCAATCCAGTTCATGTCCTCCCATCCCACTTCCCGAATATCCATCTTAATATTATCCTCCCATCTACGCCAGGGTCTCCCAAGTGGTCGCCTTCCCTCGGGTCTCCCCACCAAAATCCGGTATGCACCTCTCTCCTCCCCCATACGTGCCACATGCCCCGCCCATCTCAGTCTTCTCGATTTGATTACCCGAATAATATTTGGTGATGAGTACAGGTCATTAAGTTCCTTGTTATGTAGTCTTCTCCAATCCCCTGTCGCCTCGTCCCTCTTAGGCCCAAATATCCTCCTCAGCACCCTATTCTCGAACACCCTCAGTCTTTGTTCCTCCCTCAGTGTGAGAGACCAAGTTTCGCATCCATACAGAACAACAGGTAAAATTATAGTTCTGTATACCCTAATCTTTGTGTTTTTGGATAGCAACCTCGAAGACAAAAGATTCTGCACCGAATGATAGCAAGCATTCCCCGACTTCAATCTGCTCTTAATTTCTTCATGAATGGAGTTTCGATTCGTTAGGGTTGCTCCCAAATATTTGAATTCTTCCACCCTTTCAAAGGATTTATTATCTATATTTATGTTGTGATTGTGTCGTGCATTCTGATTTCGAGACATGACCATGTACTTAGTTTTCTCAGCATTTACTTCTAGACCAATCTCCTTACTAGCAATAATTAAATCTTCTGCATTTTTCTTTATGCTATGTACACTTCTGCCCAATATATTAACATCATCAGCATAAACCAGAAGCTGATGTGTACCATTCAATTTCAAGCCCTCCTGGTTTGCCTGAACCCTCCTAATGGCATATTCTAAAGCAAAGTTGAAAAGCAATGGTGACAGAGCATCTCCTTGTTTCAAGCCATTCTTAATAGGGAACGTGTCAGATAGATGTTTGCCTACCCAAACTCTGCTATACGTTTCACTTAGGCACATTTTTATTAACCTTACTAGTTTCATGGGGATACCGAACTCAATGAGAATATTATACAAGACCTCCCTCCTAACTGAATCATAGGCTTTCTTGAAGTCTATAAATAGCTGATGCAAACTTTGTCCAAAACCTGAATGTATTAACAGACTTCAGTAAATGTTCCAAATACGAAATTTCATGAAAATCTGTCTGGTGGGATGCACTGTTCCATAAAGACAGACTGGTGAACACGTGCTTTTTGCATCTACTTTGCAAATACTTCTAGAAAGCAGGCTTCACAAATTATGTCAGTAATTCCTTGTCACGCATATGCAGTCATATCTTGTCAAGAATAATTCTGCACTACTGGATAATAACCGTTTAAATACTGTACTACTGACAATTTAATTACAAATGTGCCACAGGATAACTACATCACCTTTTCACAGAAAACTTCCTACCATTAGCTACAGCAAGCACATCTTTTGAATATATCTAACATTCAGAATGTTAGCCATTTGGTAACTGACTCTGGATTACAGAACCCAAAACCTGAAAGCCAAGAAATGTACTCCACCAGAGCCTGCTAAATGATTTGCATAATTAGAATGTCATTAACAACAAATTAATTATGTTTCACTTGCTTGCTTGTCCTCCTTTTGGTCTTCTGAGTGACCTCTTTTCTAGAGGTTTCCCCCCACAAATTTCTTGCGCCTCATGCAAGTTGTGGGCCCAGCTAAGCATACACTCTTTGATTTATTTACACCATTCAGAAACTGACTACAAGAACTTCAAGACTTCTTAGAAAGTAATTTCTTAATACCCCAATTACTATAAATCTCTTAAGCCTGAATATTACCTTTACAACTTCTATTCAAACAAAATAATACCACTTTCTTATAAAGCCCCACTCAGGAGATAATGGGGATCACAGCAAGATGTTAATATGTTTATCAGAGTTGCTCACCTCTCCCAGATAAAAAAAAAACTCATACAACAAATATAGGGAACAATTTTCACACCACACTGCACCTCTTGACTGTGAATTTGATTGGTCAGTAACACATACTGTGTGTATGAACTAGGAACCAGTCAACAGTGTGTGTTTGCAAGTGTGCCATCTCTTTAACATTTCATAGTAAACATTTCATAATAAACTTGCACCTGTATAATTAACAGATTATAATAAATGTAATGACCCCTCTACATTAAAGAACTAACCACTTTTTGTGGTAGGCACACAGACTATTTTATGCCAGACAACATACAAGTTTACACTTTCCATTATGAACCTCCTTGTAGCAACAGTAGTTTTATAAGTACCACCTGACACAAGAGTTTTGCTGTACTGAATCATATTTAATAGTGTAAGTTTCACATGTTAAATACACAAGACAGTTTGAAGTTTTCTATATTACATGTTTTGACATTACAATGACTGCTTACATCTACAATAAGAATGCAACATTTAAACACTTTTTCCCCAAACACTTGTCTAACGTTTATCTTCACTACTGTGTTTTCATCAATGTTGATTGGCACAACTCTACCAAAAGCATCTCTGTTACTTTCCAGTTCTGTCTTCAAGACTGTTGATGGATACAACTGATAGCTTTCATACTTCAGGGCTATACATATCTGAGGGCTGGAAGTTATCATGGCAAACAATGAAATGTGAATTCATGTGCTCTGAGTAGCTGTTATCTGCATACAAAAACAAAATGTTTCTCTAACAATGCACAGTATGTACAAGACACTTATGTTGTTTTATGAATAGATATTGAGATAAAGATGATAAAGATATCCAGTATTATTTTGGTAATCTAATACATGAGGTCCATTGTTTATGCATATGCACACAAGCTGGATAGGTGAGACATGAATGAATTTTGATGGTGAACCACAAGGAATGAAAAGAATACGGATGTATAAATTAACACGCTCTAACAGAAATAGTTAATAAACTGGATTGCAGGCTCAGGACCATGTCCAGTGGTAGCTTTGGTAGAAATCACTGCATGAGAACTGAAGAGGATAACAATGACCAATAGCAAAGGTAGGAATCATGATTCTCTCTGGAAACTTTTGGATATGCCCTCATATCTAAACAAAAGGAAACATTTGTATGAACATGTTATGGAATGCATTATGAGGCCCTGAAATGTTACTTTTGTTAACTCTGTATTACTCCAAACTTCTGAAAACATACTATGCATCACCTGGCAAATGAATATTGTTAGTGGAAAAATTTTCTGCGCAGTTTGCTGACGATGCTGGAAAATACTCAGTCATCATGAACCTAAAGCAATATCATGTAAGCGAAATGGACATTCTGTACATATAATTCAGACTATGAAAATGGCCAAATAATCCCACAGAAATGATATGGCATGTTCACTACACACTGAAAGAAAGCAGGAGTGTACTGCTGCCATGAATGTGATATCAAAATGCACTTAAAAGAAAATTCTGCAGTTTCACAATAGCACAACAAATTACAACATTAAGATAATGTTATAAATATATAAACTTCTGAAGACATACACAACTTTATTAAGATTGCGGCCACTTAAGTGCTTATTTTTGGATGTTTACAGCACTGTAAAACCAATGAACTTAACCACAATGAAAGGTTTAAAATATTCTTTTTCATATACTGATGAAAATGAGATACTAATCAGCCTTTACATTAAATAATGGAAAAATAAGAAAATATCTACAACAAAATAAATGATTCATACTGTGATGTAAATTTGCACTCAAATACAAAAGAAAGGTAATAAAAATATACATTTTTCCTGGAACAGATGAACTCAAAATTCACAGACATAAAGACAAGCCTCAATATTGATGAAAACCTGTGAAAGGGGTCTATAATTATTTATAACCAAGTATGTAAATGTGATGAACATGTGTACAAGATCCCAAAATGGGATTCTTCATTCATCTGTGTGCCTGATAACACTACACACTGACTGGGCCAAAACATTAGTATTAACAATGCAAAGTGACCAGTTCAAGCAGGACACTTTTAATATTTCCCCTAATGACAGCAGTAAATAATTTCACTTCTCACCTTTTTCCACGTTATGCAAATAATGTTACAGTGGCACTCATGAACCATGTATATTCAACAATGTTCAGCACAATGTAACAACAATTAAACGTATATTCCAAAGGGATTTGTGTAATCTTTTGAGTATCAATTTCTAACTCCATATAATAAACACATACTATGTATTTTTAACCTCATACAACTGTTACTTTTATCATATACGCTATGCAGTTTTCAGGTCTAAAGTACCTATTCTCCTGCAATGAATAGGACTTGTACTATGAAACTGAAGTTACATACGGCAACTTCAAATGATGGACATGTCCACTGGATGGACAAGTTAGATAAAGAAAATCGACAAAAGCATGTTGGCATTTACACAGTCTTCTTTTACCACTGATATAACAGACATGAGCACTACCAGAATAAAAGGAAAATGTGAGGTCAAACAAGGAATTAACATTATGTTGCCTTCCGCACTATCCTGGGAGCAAGTGTATATGTACTTGAAATGAACCCTCAAATAACAGAAAATGGAAGAGATGGTGTACATAAAACAGAAAAATAATAAGAGCTCTACTTAAACTAACTGACCCTTATAACAACAATAAAAGAGAAATATGTGAATTGTTAACACTGTCTAAAATAAAAGTAAAACAAATAAGAAGGCAAGAGAACCAGGCAAAATAGTCCTGTTTTCAGTGAGGCTGTGTTGCTTCATTAGTAATTACGACAGAAACTGCAGATCTCAACTTGCTACATGGGCAGGGATACATCACACTCCGACGAGTACCAGGAGTTTTCTTTAATGTGTGGACAAATGGATATGACATGTGCCAGGTACATACACAGATAACAACAGCACATTTCAGTAGCTGATTTACTTACGACAGCAGAAAACTCTTCAATGTATCAAATTTCATGTTTCCAGTCTGATTCTCACTCTGTAGAAAGGTGAAAAGTAAATCCTATGGGAAACATGTAAAGTTTTTTCAAGATACCTCACACAAAGGTGTACTTTTGGAAGAAGACAAAACTTTTACATGTTATACTCAAAAAATGAGTAAAGTTGGCCATTTCTGTTTTCCTTAGCTTAATTTCAAAAGTACAGTTTAACTGACTGGAAGACCTCTCCTTTCCCTTCTCTCCTGTAACAGCAACCACTTGTGCTAACATGTGTGACTTGACAACTGGTGACACGTGGAACAGGATACAAGATCCTTTAACCCCACATTAACTTTCATCATTTGTCAATAAAGAATTTTAAACCTGCAGTACTAAGGAGCTGGTGGCATAATTTTAACCCAGTGGGGTAACAGAACTATTACTGAAAAATGAAATGCTTGGGCAGCTGGACCATGTGAATGCACTGTGACGGCAGTGCAATGCATGTCCAATAAATGTTACTGATACATGCCACTCTGTAACATACCTGGGCCCTTTACCACTTTGCCACAGCTTCTTCATTGTGCACATTTGTGACTCCATAAGAAGCCTGTTCATCTATCAATTAAATTTAAAAAATATGTAACTGTGACCATCTAACTGTTTCCAAACTTTATTTAATAAAACATGCAAAACGATTATAGGTCATGCAACACTTAAAACAATGTACCAACATGCAAAACAGCTGCATGGTGTTTTGAAATTATATAGACAAATACTGGCTGTATACAAGATACAGTTAAAACCATAAACATACCAATTCTGGGTTGGTTTTCATCCGCTCTAAGGTAGATTATTAACATAATCTAACCTAGTTTGATACCACTACTCACCCATACACTTTCATGGCATGGGACTTAATTAAGAAAAGGAAAAACTTTACTTTTACTGATTATGATACTGTTTAAAATAACCAAGGAAAATAATTACCATAAGTCAGCTAACCTAAAAATAAGAACCCACCAAATGAAGACAGCGGAAAAAGTAAATTCTGAATTTAAGGTTTTAACTGTACCTTTTGCATGAACAAAAAACGATTAAACAAAAAAAAAGGGAAAAACACTTACTTAGGCTCCACAAACAGTTAAGCACAAAGTACTGAGAAAGACTGATGACAAAACACCACGTACTTCAAATGATAATTGTGAACATCACAGTCAAATATGGTTTTCTTACGTAAAAGTTTCTGAGGGCCCTTTTCTGGTAAGTGTTCTTCCTATTCTTATTTAACCTGATTTATGTACATATTTTACTTTACCATACTTCTTCCTTCTCTGAACAATCAGATTCTGTCACTTCAATCAATATAGATGTAACCAACTAAACCCACGGAGAACTAAGATGCTAAGGGTCCTCATGTAGTCATGAAATGCCCGCGAAGGTTCACTGATTATTCACAAAAGCATACCACTGGACCCAACCCTGAGATACCCTTTCTCCTTTTAAGATTCGCTTCAATATTACCCTCTATGCTTCAGTCTCACAACATGTCTCGTCCCTTCTGGCTTAAAGATTTAAATCATGAAGGCATTTCTCATCTCTCTGATGCTACACATCCCACCCAAATCACCAACCGTCAATTCATAACCCTAACAAGATTTGGTAAAGAATGCATAAAAAGAGTTAAAACATCTTATTTCCTTCAGCACTAAATACAGTCACTCAAATAACCATTACTCAAAATGCTCAAGCACACTTACCTCTGAAATGTCTGCCTCTTCACATAGTTCTCCCGTACAAATTCAACAATCTGCTTTTGAGTTTTCCCACTGTACCTACATGAAATAAATAAAACATTAAAATTTGAGCTCTGATCCAGCTCCATAAAAACACAAGAAAAACTAAATAATTTAATTCAATAACATGCACGCTACAAATATGTTGACACCAACCTGAAGGAAGAACCTCGACTCAAAACACGGGTTTTCTGCCTTGGGACATGTTTTACAACTGAGCAGCGAAAGAAGCCATGGTTTTCTACACACTTCTTCCAAAAATTTTTGCACTCATTTCGACCTTCAAAAAAAAATTCCACTGTGTCTTTGTAGTAGCCCTGGAAGTAATGTAAAAAGATGCATATTAAAAGATATTCAAACACAGAGTAACAGAGCAGTCATCTGACAAAGATGATAAATGTATCCAATAAGTATTAATGCTACGAAGTTCTGAATAATTGCCCCAAACTGTCTTTTGTGGTAATGGTTAGAATTCAGCGTGTTCCTTTTTTGAACAGGCTCAGCCTCAAAAATGCAGCAGTGCACAACACCACTTAGGACCTTCAGCGAGACTCATACAAATGTAGCCATAACAGTTTTATGCTTTACAAAACTGTAGCAACTTAGTTCACAAACATATTTTTTTATGTCGATATTTCTTGTTCTGACAACAGGCATGTTTTCCTATCAACAGAAACATATTTCATTATAAATCCCAAGGAAAGAAAAAATGTGGACAACCCAATATGAAAGACAAAGGAACCACAAACAACAAAATCAAGACACTCATAAAAACACATCCACCCACAATTTACAATATTTCACTGAGTAACAAGTGAGCAGAATGATGACTGATGTTGATGTGGATACCTTCAGTTACAATCATGCTGATTACAATTTTTGTACAGAACCAAGGACACTATGAAAACTCTCCACAACTTTATTTAGTTCATGCAAATGACACCCAAAATGCAAGGTTCCTAAATTTTTTGTGTAAGGTACCATACAACTCCATTTCATACATGGGAAGGAATAATGAACACAATCGCCTTCGGACACTTGGCTGTGACTCACCTCCCAGGGCCGTTTCCCTGGCATCCCCAAGCCTCTCACTTTAAACCTCTCCCCTCCCTTATGCTGTTTCATTCCTATTGGTTGTCATTCTGCTTACTTAGCACCAGCCACCACCCACACCTTCCCCATATAAACTGCATATTTTCTTGCCAGCTTTCTGCTTCATTGGACTTCTTGACCCTCAAAGATGGGATTAATACACTGTCCCTAAACGTTGGTAAAGGATCACCACTCAATGCTGTTTAACACCCCAGAAGAGTGCAGATGTAATACACAACCATGTTTCCTGTCAACACATGGTCTCCCTTTATACACACAAAACTGCTGTACCCCATGCATTATAAGTGGAAAATTACAATAACCAATACATGTATATTAATATGGTAAGTTTGTGACATCACGATCTACTGAACTAGTGAACAAACCTTTTCAAGATAGAATTACTTCCTTCTCAAAAAACTGCCTTTTAACAAAAAAGCTAACATTAAACATTGATAGTGCTGCTTCCGCCAGAAGCCATGGGACATACATAATGTGTCTGCTTTCCTTGGCCTCAGGTGGTGGCAGCACAAGCATAGCAGCAAATGTTACTGGTGCTAGAAAAACTATCCCTACACCCAGGACCCAGTTATGCTCATCAGATCTTGCGATTCCCTTCAAACTGTGCAGAAGACTATTTCCAATCAAAAACATGTTTGCTATGATAATCAACAAGGCTCAAGGACAGGTGCTTAAACGTGTTGGAATACATGTACCATTGCCTGCTTTTCCATGGCTACCTTTATGTGGCATTTTCCTGATCCTCTTCATTTGACAATGTTGCTGTTGTAATTATTGAAGGGCACTGACAGTGTACAGAAAATGACAGGTTGGTAACATCAAACATTTTATATCAAGAAGTGCTTTAAAGTTTCAAATGTATAAATATGGACGAAATATCTATTGTTTCTATGTGTGAATTATTTGCTCTGGTACAACTAGTACTACATACTGTTGTTGTCCTAGTATCAGATAATCACTTTCCGTGTGAAGTCAGCAACAGGTTTTATCACATTTTCTTTAACTGGATTATCTATGCACTTCATCAGAACACTGCACTTCTTGTGAGAGCTTGTATGTTGACTTATTTGCCATGACACGACTTGTACGTCAAACTGACATTCAGTTTGCAGTAGAGTGAGGCCTGAACTGTGCTCTTAGCCGTTCAATTTCTGTCAAGTTACCGAACACTACTGTTCACAATTCAGAACAGATGTTCTTCAGGTACTGATCTTCCAGGCAAAGGTAATACTTACTCACTTAATAAAATATGGTCAGAAGTACAGAACTCCTACAAACTCCTACATGTTTTGGCACTGAGGTGCCATCATGAGGGAGTTATTCTGACAAAGGAGTATAAAGCCAGCACGCTTAACTAGGTGTTGTGTCGCCTTCAGAAAGTTACATTTAGCACAGACAGTGTTTTGGAAGAAAGCTCTGCTTCTGTTGTCAGGTAAAAGTTATATTATAAAACCCGTTTCCTTAGATCCATTAGAATAAGATGATCAACCATCCCTAAACTAATGGATCCGAAAGAATGTGTCATAAAATATTACTTTTACTGATATGGAAGTACAGCCAGCTTCCAAAGATTCTGCAAGTCATATATGCTCCACACGATGAACAATTTCCAACATACTGTTTTTGCAACCAATCAATGTCACAAACTGTCAGCGAATCAAATATGAGCTTGTCATTCCTACCCACTTCATGACATGCAGAGGACTGTGTTCCAGCTGCACAAACGACAACATTTCCAGGCCAGGATCTCCAAGGACACATAACAGTGGCTCCAAGTTACAAGATTAAAAATTAATGTGCACTAAAGCACAGCATTAGTTATGGCACAATTGTGGGGTGACACAGCTGCTCATCCTCCATGCACATTTATGGAAAATGGTGGAGATTAACTTATTTGGCATGGTTATATTCAACTTCCTATAGAAGTCTTCAGTGTTCTTTCCAGCAGAATAACTGGAATTCACTACACATCAACATCAACACTCCAGGCTCCCCAGTCAAGAAGTGACGTAAGTAAACGGCCACATGCGATGTTCTGTAGTTGGAACAGAGCAAAAATGTTCTAAATGCGCACAATGACTACATATAACATGCCATGCAGAAAGTAGTAACTACAACCAGACCCAAACAATTTATTCTGTTAACATCTGCACCTACTTGTATTCTACCAGCCAAGTTACAGCAGCTATTTGGAACTACAACTCTACTTCAGACAGCAATTAATGATTAGTATGCTGTTACAAGTCCAAGAAAGTCTTTGAACATCAGGAATAACATTTTAACTTTTGCCTTACAGTATTATTTGACACAAAGGAAGATACGGTACCACTGCAACTTTTTCATAATGAAATAAATCTTACAACAAACACTTGAATTGCTTCAGATACCTATAATTTGAGGCTTCATTTCAAATGTTCTCATATTTAACTTTTTTTACAAAAGTGAAAGAAAGGTAACTTATTTTGCTGTTGTATTTTAATTACTCACTTTGACAACTGTGACACAAAAACCCCAGTCTTTACAATGCATACTTTTCAATAACCACTGTTACTTAACCTTTTAAAGCCTAGCAGTAACTTTACGTACCACCAGGTTTAAGATTAAAAAATTCTATAAGGTGCTCACATTGCATTTGTGTGTTGTGTACAGATATCAGAACAAACACGGAATTTTGCATTATAAGACATTAAGAGATTGGTCTTGTATAACCGAAGTGCAGAGTGTCTACAGCGCAGTACGCACTGAGTCCTTATGTAAAACAGATACACTTCATCTTTAAAGGGTTAAGGGTACGTTAAATGTATATGACCAATGTGTCAATGGCAAGATCAAAGCTAATAAAATGACTAATGCGAATCTGTACCATGCGGCATACTTTCCACACAGCCATTTAATGCATTACAAACAAGCTTAAAAATTAATGAAACTGCAGCATCTGATACAGCAAAGAACAAATAAATGCATTTTCTAGTCTTTCCAACAACCTATATGCTAAAACTTCACAGCAATGAGTTTAAAATGAGTATCAGTTTATTTTAGAGATTCTCACTCCAACATAAAAAAAAAATTCCCATATCAGAACTGAAAGTTAAGTCTTAACATTAAATGGAAATGTCATACAATAGCATGACACATAAGGTAAAGGTAAAGCAATCCCATTACAGGCCTGGACAGGCCCTTAGGGTTCCAGGAGGTTGAAGCTCCCAGATTTCAAGACAATCGGCACATGAAGGTGGTAACGTTGTCAGCCCTATGCACCGGCCGCCTTTACACCCCCACAAAATATTTCTGGTACTCATTTCTGTTAGAGGCTGGATTGACCCCAGGGCCATAGTGCGGCTGGAAGGATTATATGGTATAACACAGGGGTACTGCAAACTGGTCACAAAACCAGCAAGGTTAAAGTTCTGAAATTTAAAGCCAATGACATGGATCAAATTTAGAGCTAACAGAGAATCGGCACTCTAGGATATGAATAAGCAATAAGAACCTTACCAATGAAACATTTTTAATGTTATTTATGACACTCTGCAGGGCAAGGTGAAGCTACCCAATCTATTAGACTGCACTGGGCCCCAAAAAGGCTCACTGTATTTCAGACTTTGTGTCTAATACATTTTATTTTTAAATTCTTAATTTGCTTTATCTGCACTGTCACTTTGTGACTATCCACAGATAGGGCCTCCAAATTCATTTCATTGGATCCAAAAATGTCTTAAATTGGCCCCAGTTATTTGAGCTAAAGGTTCATTCTGATCACTACATGACAGTAATATCACTGGCTATCAGCTGGCTGAATAAGACTGGACTCCTCGCAGGAACTGGGATCATTTGTTCTTGCCACTACAACGAGACCAACTAGAGGGTCCGACAAATGTCATAGCCAGTGGTCACACAATCTGTCTTTTGATTTCACTTTACATGTGCTACAAGAAGAAGACACTGTTCTTCACAATTTTTTAAGACTTTTTAACTAATAAAACAAGATTCAGTAACATTTACACATGACAGTGTCAGTGCTATGTCTTTAAATGCTGACAGTTTACAACACACACTGTCATAAAAATGCAGACAATGTACAGTCATGTTTCCCAACTTGTGATGCAGACTGCTGCCCAATAGTGACATAATTTTTGCTGGTTACGCATTGTAGGTATCATCACATTGGACATATTTAGTACAACCAAAAATTAACATGTCTTTCAATGTCCTGTTAATTAAAAAATAATCTTTGATAAAATTACTATATTTTTTCTGCATATGAATTTATCATGTTAAATTTATTTATTTATTTATTTATTTACATATACTCTCTTGGCACACAGCACTAAATTACTTGGTGATCTATGAAATGGTTTTGTATGTTCCTTGCTTGTTAACAGTACTGAAATCACAGTTGCAGAGACAGACAGAAACAAGCAAAATGTAATTACAGTAACCATCATATCTTATTTTCCAGCACCTTCTTGCCAGGACTTAGCTTCATTGTACATATGATATGCAAAATAATACAACTATAGATGAATAAATGACCTGAAGCCAACAAAGTGTAAAATAGGCAGCAGTAATATGTTAATAATAATTATGTGTAATAGGTTGTAAAAAAATTAATAGTTAATATTTGAGTAAAACCAGAAACCAGGCTTACTATCAAAATGCTGGGGAAGTGTGCACACGCATGCGCGCGCGCGTGTGTGTGTGCGTGCGTGCGCACGTGTGTATGTGTAATATTTGTTTACCTCTGACTGGGACAGCCAAGTTGAGACACACATGAAAAACAACAGAAAAAACAAAAATGTTAGATTAAAAAAACATTGTGACTTTTGACATTTCCAGCAAAATCACTGAGCTACACCTTGAAAATTTTGCTACAGTGACGCACAAGAAATCTGCACAACCCCAAACTCCTAACTGAGATAAGTACTAGCATTACGCACAGCACACCATAAAAAAAACCCACACATTTTTGTACAAGACATGACACATACATTACTGTGCTCACTTTTTATGTTATTAATTTCCATGCATATTGATACACTTCGTCCGACACCTGGGATGTCCCACGACACAAACACCTTAGAATTACATGCATTAGGGCTACAGGCCAAAAACAGAACCATAGCACCAAAACAAGCACAAGAATTTTTATATAAGATTTTTAACTTTTTTAGCAGTTTTAAAATTTTATAATTCATATTTTAATGCACATCTTACATAATTTGAAGCAGCCCCCTTGATAATGGCATAGTTATTGCCAAAACATGTCGGGGAGATGAACTAAAAGACAAAGGTTAATAAATAAATAGTAATATTGTGCATAAGTTGGCTCTGTCTTGCTGTACTGTGCTCATATTTGATTAAAAAAAACAACTATACTATTCAGTGAACTGTAACCTACAATAATGTGTAACAAAGGTTTCAGAGTTTCATATAAGTGGAGGTATATGACACAATGACACAAGACTTGAAATATGTGTACAGGCTCTTTACAGACTCCACCCAGCCTTGCAGATATGATCAGAGGAATGAGTGTGGACTTGCAGGTCACAAGGGCTCATGTACACAGCTGTCATTCTATAACATAAACACATAAGCAACATCACGGGGAAGTGAGTATTACAAAACTTTAATAAGTTTCCCACTGTTAGCCAGAAAACTCCCTAGATTTCAACTTGTTTCTAACTATGAAAGATGAGCTAAATTAAGTACTAATATGTCACTTTTGTTTTCAGTTGAATTTGAAATGAAGAAGAAAGGAAGACAGTGAAATCTGCTACATTTCTATCACAAATAAAACAGGGCAAATGATTTAATTACAAAATTACCCAGCAATCAACTAATATACCAAAAAACATACATGCACAGTTTTTAAGACAGCTTTTATAGAAATATGGTGTGAGACCACTGGCAGGGCTTTTGAACAAAAGGAGATTTTATGTGTTTATATGAATAACTAAAAGCCTTATATTACAACCTGTAACATGGCAGTGAAACCTCCAACCATCATTCCCCTATGCGTCATCTTCCTGCAAGTATTTGTTCACTTTTGTTGGTCCCTACAAATCTCCCACATAAACAATGTACAACTATACTGGATGCACCATTCCTTAAAGTGTTAGTTTATCACACCAATTATTCGTTCACAATTCTTGATCCTGAGCCACAATGTTCTTGGAACAATCATTTCTGATGGAAAAAAAGGTGGAACTAATGTGAGGATTTTGGAGTGCTGAGTAGCAATAAACCTGCTCTCTGTAACAGTACTTACAAAATGTTGACACACCTTGGCCTACACTGAAATGGTGGGAGGGGTGAAAGAGACGTTTAAGTCGTAAGTGGCAAACTTCAAAACTATGTTCACCATGTAAATATGAAGCAGGCAATAAACTAAAACACATCTGATGAACCACCATATTACTTCCTGTGTCACAGTGTCTTACTCTCTCAAACACTTATACTGAAGAAGGAAAAATGAAGACATAAGGAAATAGATAATAAGAAAATTAAAAAAACTGAAAGCAGATATCACACAAACAGCAGAAGGTTTTCACATTCACTGTTACTTACGTAGCCTTCTGGATGAAGTTTCACAAGGAAGCGTTTCCTTTTAAAGCTGATTTTGCGAATCTTGGCCCATGAAAAAGTATTAATCTTGGTGAAGTTCTGGAAGACAACAATGCCCATGTGTGCCACAGCCAGATTCAATGGCACACCCTCATGATCCTACAAAATAAAGTTACACAGTGCTTCTATACGCTACAATAAACATAGACTTGATCACTATTTAGGCACTTTCACCAAATTATTACAAAAAGTGAGGTTCACATGCCCATGCTTCAAACAACCAGCACTCACATTTTTTAAAGAACATAAAATACACCCCTAGAAATTCATTTTATATATTTAGGCAACAATGAAATTTAATGCATTTCCAAGATATGCTGCATAACCTCTGTTCTATTCTCCACAAAATGTGGTTTATTTCATAATTTAATCTTCTTCTGTTCAAATAATACTCACTATTTCATACACTATGCACTAAAATTTAAATACCAGCATGGTTGTTTATAGGTTAATGTTGTTTTCTAGAGTCTTGTAACTAATAATTAAGGGGAAAAAAGGTCAATTCTATGCTGTTTTGTTTTATGTGGCAAGTTTCAGAAGCATAACCCCTAACGTTAAAAAAGAACTCACATATTATGTTTCTTTAAATGTAAAATTCAATGCTAATGAAATTTACCTTGGCTGGATGCATCTTCATGCCATATAACTCACAACGACGGGATGTCTCCAACAGATTCAGGTCAGCCTCTGCTGGTGACTGACCCCTGCAAATAATATGAATATCTTATAAAACACAGTACAACAAGTTTTCTGATGTTATCTAACATGTACTCAAGTATTATGTTACTACTTCTAAAAGGACACTTCAAACCCCAAATGTAGCAAAGGTACAATTAAAGGAAACAAATAATTGTATTGTTATGACTGTGCAAGCCAGAACTTAAGTGACCATTACAGCTTCTTAACTAAATGATGACACATAACACTGAACTGTAATAAATTCCTCTACAGGTCTATCTTCAGAAGTAACTTACCAACAACCAACCAACTTAAACTAAATAATCAAGCAAATAAGCAACCTCATTATGTAAGGCAATTGGTAATTAGCTGGTAAAAAAATTATAAAATCTGGAAATTCAATACAATGATCAAACCCTCAAATGCTGTTTCTTTAAAGTCCTTTTTAGTATCATCTTCGTACCATGCCAGTTTCTCCCAAATGGTCTGCAGGATATCCACGTAAAGATGCGAGAACTTGTCACTTTCCCATGCATAGTACATGTAGCACTAATCTTTTTCTCATCAATTTAACCATCCTAATTTAATAGTTCAACATAAAAAGCTCATCATTACATAATTTTCCCCAACATCCTCTTACTTCCTCTCTCTTATATGACAGACATAAATATTTTCCTAACAAGCTTTTAAGACAGATCTCCATGTTTGTGATAGTTGTGTAAACAATGGATTTCTTTTTATATACACCTATTTACTACAAAAAAACAAATTTATCTAGCCTTAGTTTAGTGTTTTACCACTGAGCAACAAGCCATACATAACAAGAAATACAATTGTAGTTTATGTTTTAATCAATATTTAGAGCTTCGACAGGCATACAAAAAAAATAAACAAAATATTCTGCTCCACCATAAGTTTTTCCTGAATTTAGTGTGCTCTTAATTTGATCATGAGAGCAATTCTGACTTCTTGTCAACGTTTCCAAGTACGTACTTGAACGTTGTCGTATGTTCTGACATTACCTTCACACACTACAGTCCAATTCACATTCTAGTAATTCATTACATGGGAAAAATAAAAACAGCTGCTGATCTAATTTACGCACAACATAATGCAAGGAATAAAATTAAAATGTGAAGAAACAACGTTTGTATCGTATCACCATCACAGATATGAAACGTTTAGCCTTTAAAAAGGAACACATTCAATGTCAACAATGGCAGTGACTGTCTTGCCTCAGGTTTGATTACAGGCCACTCTATGTGAGATTTGCGATGAACAAAGTGGCACTAAGACAAGTCTTCTTCCAAGTACTTACAGTGGTCCCGTGTCACTATCATGCCTCCAGAAATATCTTTGTTACATCCCCAAAATATTTTCCTCTGGCAGATGGGCTCACTCAGTCAAGGCAATTCTGCCAAGTATTTTCTTTTCTTATAAGTACTGGAACATGAGACATTTGCCCAGCCATGTGTCTCACACAGAGGACATGGTCAGTGCATGTGAGAAATAGTTCACTTTGTACAGAAAATGTTCATTTGCAACACTTTTGTAAAGTATGCACCAATAGCACCATGTAAAAGAACAGTGTAAGGAAGACTGTAACCATTCTGAATAACAGGTTCCATGCTGTATAAAAAGCAAATACAAAAAAGGTTACATTTTAACTGAAGATAAATTCAACAATAATGGAACTTGAATGGAAAAACCCACACAAAATCTTTGTTGTTTGGCTATTCAATGTGCAGCGAAAAAATCCTCTGTTCACAGAGCACCAATTGGTAGTTTGTGAAAAACCCACATTCACTGCAAGAGCTAAATAAAATATTTGAAAATAAACTGCCAATATTTCCAGTAAAGCGCTCTGCTACGTGCCCAAAAATATTTTCAGGAGGTGCACTGCCTGCTTAAAAGCTGTGAGTTGGCACTCTGACATTCTTCTATGAAACAAGGTAAGTTAACACATTGCGTATGGGCCACGACGAAAGTCATGATTTAAATCCCATGCACCATGTACGGGCCACAACGAAAGTCGTTTTCGAACAGCGCGTCACTTACTGAAGTACAGCATCTGTGGCTGCATTCTTATCATCTCACATTCACTTTCAAGTTACACCAGGAGCTTTATGGCACCCATAAAATTAACAAACCGTGAATTCCTTCTGTCCCTTCGACCCAGGAAACATAAATTATCCCAACAGTGGTCCTCTTCATGTGTCAAAATTTTGAGTGCGTTTTTTGTACATTGTTCATACCGTGTATGCACTTATTCAACCTGACGACGTGTGTCAACAACCAACTAGTACAACCAATTCAGTAACAACCGACATTCAAGTCTTTATTTACCCCGACACCTTTTGAAATACTTTAGAAGATTTTAAGACTTGTAAAATTTTTTGAAGCTGTTTTTGTGTTTTTAAAGGAAGCATCCCCTGAGGATTATGCTGTGATGCGTTGAAACATGTCGTGGTAAATAAGGACTTTAATGTCAATTGTTATTGAATTGAGTGTACGAGTCGGTTGTTGACACACGTCAGGTTTTCAGTACATGTTCTGTCATAGTTTTGGCTAGTAACAACTATGTACTCAAGGAGGAAGTGTTTGACAGTTGAGGAAACCATAGCAGAACTTTGTTCTGATCCATTGTCAGATATATCCGATTCTGAATCCAGTGATACTGAAACAGTTGACAGTAATTTACCAACAAAAAGTGCATGAAGAAATTCACAGTCTCGTTCAGGTGACAGTAGTGCCAGTGAACCTTCAAATACAGATGGTAGGAACAGTGAAACAAGTGAACAGTCCGACATTGAAACTGTTGTTTAATATGTTCTTGATTTACAAAACACTGAACAAAGGACTAAAGGAACAAAAATAAAAGAAATTTCTTCATGAGGTCGCTAGAAACTGGATCATGGAAGGAGGGGACATGGCAGACTCCAACAGTGATGACGACAATGCTGTGCCACCAGAGAAGAAACCTACGCCAAGGGGGCCAGCAGAGGACCCACCGGGAAGACTGTCAGGAAATTTTAGTAAGCAAAAGTTACGAAAAATAGTTGGTGGGGGACAAGGAAAAAAGAAATATCCAGTGAGGCAATGTAGGGTTTGTTCTGCGCACAAAACGCAGAGTGAAACAAGATATATTTGTGAGCATTGTGTTGTGCCACTTCACAAAGGAAGCTGTTTCGAAAAATATCATACACTGAAATGTTATTAGGCTATTTGTGTGATGAAAACGCCAAGTGACATCATGGTGCATCAAATGCAGCACGGAAACGTAAGTAGAAATATCCCCTTCTTTAAAAGTTTAAATGCCTGAAAATGTCCAGGAACTGGGGTATTTAATTTAAAAGGCTGACCGGTCTGCAATGTGTTAAACTACTGGAGAAAAACAAACTCTAAATTGCTGGCGGATGGAGGCTTCATGTGCAACAAGGCTCCTGTTATGGTCGCCACGCACAGGGACATAATTAGTGGGATGCTTTGAATGTGGCATAGCTGGTTGGGGCACTGTGCTAGAAACTGGAAGGCTGTGGGTTCAATTCCTGATGGGGTCACTGGGATTTTTCACTGACTTAACCCTTCTGGCCACGCTATTGCCCTGGGGTCAACTCAGCCTCTAACAGAAATGAGTACCAGGGATATCTCATGTGGGTAACAACAGCTGGTGCGTGGGGCTGACAACCTTACCACCTTCATGTGCCAAACGTCTAGAAATTCTGGAAGCCTCAACCTCCTGCAGCCCTACTGGCCTGTCCAGGCCTCTAATGGGATAGCTTTACCATTCTTGCATTTCTGCCTGAAAATCACAGATGGCAGGAGGACAGAACCTGTTGTATCTGCTCGAGGCATTTGTCTATACACAACAAATAGCTTGCTGGCACATGGATGACTTTATTTATTTATTTATTTATTTATTTATGGCTTATTTAATAATACTGCCAGCATCTAGGACAAGACAACCAACAGTGAGAATAAACGAGAATGCTTGGCAGATTATGTTAAAGAACAGTTAGTGCAACATTGTGACACACAGAACACAAGAATGGAAATGTTACTTACGCATGTTTTTTGTGGTTCTCCATGATCCTTCGCTCCAACTCATGGTCCTGATTTGGTACAAATTTGTATGTAGATAGGTATGTGTGATCAGGATAATCCTCCACAACGTAATCTCCACATTCAGCTGCACATAACAAAAACATTTTACACAAAATGAGAGCAAACTGCAGTAAAAGTTATGCAACAGCATAAAAACACCAAAGTAAAGAAAATTTTCAGTGACAATCCTCTCCTGATTTTGTACAAAATTATTTTCAGACCACACAGTACGTCACAGCACATTGACAACAATCATGGGTCTGGTTTCATTTTTGGTAGTGTAAAAATTGTAAAATACTTGCAAAATGATTAAAATGTTAAGTACTACTACACAGGCTGCCAAAATTTCACTACAAAAATTTGACAAATCCCATCTGTAACTACAGTTTCCACCAAAAACCTTCCTACAGATTTGTTATTATACATTACAGCCCTTAAGGAACAATTTATCACATTTTCCTGATCATAAGACACACCATGATTTCAGACAATTTACAAAAAGAAAATATTTTATATCCATTTGGAGCTCAAATTCACAAATACTTGCTCAACAAAATGACATTGCAGTATGAAATTTCTACTGGTCATAGAATCCCCTACAATCTTTCTTCATTACTATCACGCTCATCATTACTATGTTATCATCCGAACATTCACTTATTTCAAACAGTATATCACATTAAGTACCATCAAGGACACTGACCTCACATTTCTTTAAAGACTTCACAACCGTTTCATGTTTCTCAGTCTATGCTCTTTCACAAACTTGTAACACCAAGAAGTTGCCTCAGTGACATCAATGATGCTGTGTGCTACAAACCGTCTTATCACTTCCAAATACGATCATTGCGTAACACAGAAATTCTGTTGTTTCTGTAGCCTGTTAGTGACTTCATCATTTCTGATTCTAGGTTGAGCCATTTTGCAGTATTAATATGAACAGTGTTTATTCTTCTCTAAATTCCTTAGTTCTTTCTCTTGCCATCCCCACTCATGTACCATTTTCTCAGCTGGAGGTGACCAAAATGCCTTTCAGATGCCTACTATGGTGCTCTTTCATATACTTTGTTACATTTAATATGAAAACTAAAGTACACACAATCCTCATTTACTACACATTATATTAGAACTTATTTTCAATAAACTCATTATCACTGCATGCTACTGAAGCACTTGTGAAACAAACACTGCAGCTTTGTTTCTCTCCCTCCCCCTGCAGCAAACAAGGGAATCTCAGTTGCTTTGAGTAATGTTGATGCCCACTGGGACCATACGACACAGAAGAATGTTTTAGTATATCCTGCGAAAAAGTATCTCTTATACTCTGGAAAACATGGTAAATCATGAATTCATTCAGCATGCATGTTATATGTATGTTTTGGTAGAATATGAGACTGTCACACTGACTGAAGCATGAATGCCTCTCACTTCCATTTATTGCTGCCATTCTGTGGTCTCATTCATAACTACTAGCAACAATGACTGCTAAATAACAACCTAACGGCAAAGCTTAGGCTTTTATATACATAGATGTGAAGTACAGTAGCAGAAATATCAATGTTTGAGTACTGAGTCTAATGAACTGTTACTTGTTTTACATAAAAGTAGGTTTCCTGGTTGGTTCACAGGTTAATTAATAATGCTGTATCAACTGCAGATGTTATACGGTGTCGAATGAAATTAAATTTTGATTATGTATGTGACATGAAACTGAATGGACAGGAACTGTTTATGGTCTCATTCATGGCAGCAGAATAAAAAGGACTGCTTACAGACCTGCAGGAAACCACACATAAAGAATCTCCAAGTTGGTAGTGCCATGTCTCAAACCTCACCTTGTACTATATAGGAAGCCATAAGGGCAGCTGTGTTGTCATTACACTGGAGTAAACCCTGTGCCAGGTCACGCTTGATTTGGAGGCAGAATAGGTATCTTGTAAACTCTTCTTCTAGTTGTGCTGGGTCTGGTGTATAGAACTTCACACAGAACCTTAGCAATGTGTCCACCAGTGACAGCCCAATTTGTCTCGACAATGGCTTTTCAAGGTCCAACCAGTACTATCAAAATAACAGTGAAAATTCTTTAGTTCAACATACACACATACTGAATCAGCTTAATGATTTTCCTAAGAATACTTTCGTATCCCAAAATATTCCACATTCAGAAACAGAAATAGTGCATGGCTATTAAACAACAACTAAACATAAGAATGAGACAAACTGTATCCAACAATGAAGTAGCATTAACATCCTAGTTATATTTTTAAATAATAAGAGTGTCCAGGGTGTTACAGCTGCACTCTCGAACTAAATCGCTTTCATTTTCAACCTACACTTACTACATTTGAAGACCTGACATTCATCCATACTGATGCATACAAATTAATCAGCTTCACTATACGCCTGAGTACTACATTACTACACTGTTGTGAGACAAATCCAGAACCAAATACCAGTACAATGACGACAGAGACAGTTACTTTGGTATGTTAAAATACTAACTGTAAATTTGCTTTCACTGCACACAGTATATACACTCTGTTGAGAAAACGACTCAAGCTGGGTCAACAGCGTCTTCACTGTAGGACAAAAATGCATACATGACAAAAATGCATACACAAAGACACAAAAGTACAATGCATTATGTTACAATTTATAAATGGACTTCTTCAAACTTCAAAATATGCAACCTAGTATCCAGAAAATTTACATGTTAGCAATAACAGCAGCTACATCAGATGTTTGGGCAATCTGAAATTTACACAACACCTGACAAGTAACTGACAAATACTCCTGCAACACCGAATGTCAGTGTTTGACAATCTTCCCACCATCTTCCACTTCCATTCTATATACTCAGTGCATCGCGAACAATATAGTCCATGGCAAACATATGATGCTCATGCCACACACCCATTTTAAATTGAACCCTTTCACATACAAACTCACATCCAAATCAACCCTTGCAGCAAGGTTTCAGTTTGTTGCTACATCCAACAAAGTCAACTGTTAACATAGCCTTGCTGCTATTTTCAGCACTGCTACTTTAATAATAAACACTGCACACTGTCACCAAAGTTAAAACTAGGATGTGTAACCACATTTAGAGTTTTGGAGCACAGTAATTCTCACGACACTGTGTCATACATTACCAACTGAAAGTAGAGCATAATACTGAAGGAAACATTTATACTTGTATCTTCATCACTCACTTTGGTTCCATTCGGTTCTTGGTACTCCAGCCCAAAGTAATCTGCTTCAAGCAGATGAAGCTGCTTGCAGACTTGATCAAACAAAACTCGACCCAAAGCTTTTGCCTGAGACAACAAGAAATTTTACAACTTATTAGAGGCTTCAAAAAAATTAAACTTGATGTATTTTCAGTAATACAGACAGAAACAAAAAAAAAGAGCATCAGAATATGATTTGGTAACATGCATGAGCACAGATTCCACTGCTCAGTATAAAGAGGTCCATGGACACTCCTTCATAAGCTGACAGTTATTTAGTTGCTGATGAAACTCCCTGCCTTGCATGAACACTATGTTTCATTATCATATTCACACACCTCCATCAAGTATGAGGTCATGGTAAACATTTCATAACATGTTAGAATCTTCATGGTGAGAGGTTTTAGCTTTGTGCTCTACATTCAAACTACAGAAATACCCTTTTAAGCTGCACACAAGTACTAAGTTAACGCATTCACAGCTATCCTAGATACAGGGGGGATGTCTCCTGCATCTTCAAACTAAGGATGTGCTTGGCTATCAAGTTAATTTTACAAAGCTACTCATACATATAACTTCACATTTCAGAAATAAGCCCTTTATGAGTCCACTCGAACTCATTACACAAATATGAGGTAAAAACAGAGGAGGAGGAGGAGGAGGAGGAGGAGGAGGAGGAGGTGGTGGTGGTGGTGGTG
>BLKM01012995.1:4305416-4412931 GCA_013340265.1 Coptotermes formosanus | reverse complement strand
TGTTAAGATCTCGGCGGAGGTGGTGGTGGTGGTGGTGGTGGTGGTGGTGGTGGTGGTGGTGGTGGTGGTGGTGGTGGTGGTGGCGGCGGCGGCGGCGGCGGTGGCGGCGGTGATGATAATAACTTGATGTCAAGAGACGAACTGAAAATATTAACAAACATGGCATGATACAGTCAACTAATTCTTTCAACATGAGACAACCATAGGCTAATTATAGTCATGGAATTGAGTGTAGGGGAATTGACGTTTACTAAGGCAGCCGCTTTATCTTCATAAGCACAGCAAAAAAAAATAGCAACTATCAATTAAAAGTATGAAGGCATTACTGACACAACAGCCAGTATCACTCCTCTGTGCAGCAACTCGTCTGGGGATTCAACTCTTCACGAATGTTACACTATAAAACACGGTAAAGTCCAAGAACTGGGCTGGAATTGGACTGCTTGACCATAAAGATGATACCATTACGATTCTTCAACATACTGGTAACTATTTACTAGCTGACACAGCACAACATCCCAGAAGACTTTACTCTTCAGCAACACTGCTGTGAGAACCTCAAATCTCATACCTGAAGTGAGGCCCAAAACTAAGTAAAATTCGTAACATGAATTACATTACAAGACATCTCTCGAAACAGCACAAAAACTATCTGGTCCCCACTTTCACCTCAATTTCTCTTCATGCCAACATTTTTAACTGGACATGTTATGTAGCTTCAAATGCCATCCGAGAACCACAATACATGGTTACGCATATTGTAAGCTACCTGGAAGGCGGTGGCGACGACCTGTCTGAATGTACTACCTGGCAATGCTTGAAAACTCAAGAAACGCCGTGCAAAACTCTCTTCGGGATCCAAAATTTTGCTGAGATTCAAACCAGGTGTCTCACGTAATAGATGTCGATTTGAAAAAAGTTCTCGTACTGCACGTGATACTCCCTATAAAATCTTGAGACAGCGGCGTCGGGGTTCGGCGTGATTCAAGAGACTGGATCCTGCCTGCGACCAATAATGTTCTTGCAGATCCACAACACTCACGAAGATTCAGATCTTCTGACATATAGCGCCGCCTAGTTTCGTACGTAGTCACCGAAGTTTCGAAGACGCTTGCTGCCTCCATACTCAGAATAAGGTCTTGGATAGAGACAACAAGCTCCTCCGAAACGCCGATAACTGAATGGCAATCTGCACGGTGCTACGTCCCAATAGACGTGAATCTTCGGGAACATCACTGTGAGAAACTCAAATCTTGCAACACGTCAGGCACTTGCGATAGGTGGGTTGCCTAACCATACCACACAGCGCGAATACGTGTTCAGGGTTAGTCCCAGCAGGCAGTCTGGTTCTGCAGATACAATGGATCTGATGAAAAGAAAATCTGCTTGACGAATAACAGCATTGAATTTATGTGTAACACAATTTGTTCATCACATGAGACGTTACAGCAAATACGATGAGAGAACAAAGCAACACGAAGCGAAACGGATTGGGATGCGGACAAACTTGGTTCAAGATATGATCCCACCTGAATGTGATGAAGAAAAGTGCAAAACTATGTCGCATATATCACAAGGCCAGGTATAGGTTTGAACCGAATGTCTCTCGAATGCAAGTCCCATGCCTCAGTCGGCAAGATAACTTGTTTCTGGCCAAAGACAACTCCCTGGAGTGATGCCACATGCCACAGTGGGTGTCAGAGTAGAGGATAAAACATTCAACGCACAAAATTCTGTATTTCCCGTACTGTTTCTGGACTACATAAATAGTTAGTTAGACTGCTGTAGACGAACCAGGAGACATGACACGTTCTGCAGTCAACGGGCGAGCCAGGAGACGTGAAACTTTCTGCCGTCAACAGGCGAGCCAGGAGACGTGAAAAGCTCTGTAGTAAACACGCGAGCCAGCAGACGTGAGACGTTCTGCAGTCAACAGGCGAGCCAGGAGACGTGAAACTTTCTGCAGTCNGTCAACAGGCGAGCCAGAAGACGTGAAACGTTCTGCAGTCAACAGGCGAGCCAGGAGAAGTGAAAGGTTCTGTAGTCAACAGGCGAGCTAGGAGACGTGAAACGTTCTGCAGTCAACAGGCAAGCCAGCAAACGTGAAACGTTCTGCAATCAACAGGCGAGCCAGCAGACGTGAAACGTTCTGCAGTCAACAGGCACGCCAGGAAAAGTGAAGCGTTCTGCAGTCAACAGGCGAGCCAAGAGACGTGAAACATTCTGTAATCACTGTAATTTAACATGTACATGTATTACAGTCCACCAATTACGACGCCAAAGAAAAAGTGTCAATTTTAAAAACGCATTCAACGGTCCATGGATTATTTAACGATTCCTTTTCAACTGCACGGGTTACAGCACCGAACAGGAGGCCGAATCCGAATGAGCTGAAAAAAATGTGAAAGGGTCTGGCCCATATAAAGATACTATTCCACCACCTGTCTATCAGGATAACTAGTTTCAGGCAGAGATTCGCAGCCAGACACTCCAGAATACGAGAAAGGCGTGCAAACCACTAACCCCGAAGCTTGAAAAAATTAAGAAAAGAGATATTGTCAGATTATTCGTACATACAATCCTCACGTTTGGGGGAGGGGGGGGGGGCTGAAAATCTGAGAGTTTTTGTCAACGGTGAAATTAGAGTTTTATCTCCATCTACACATAACGCAATTCACGACCCTTGCCTTCCGGCAATGTTAAGAAGCTTTCAATAAACTGCCTGGTTCAATCAGCAGGGCGCTTAACTTGTACAAGGTGTAGCTGTAAAGCTACCGGAATGATTTTATCGACAATCTAATTGTGTTGCATTACACTTGATCGTGTTTAGATCACGCATGTGTACGTTTCACCCTGCGCAGGCTGCGATTTCAGTACTGTAGCACTGGTGTGTCCAAGCAGTACTAGAAATACACAGTGCGCGCGCGCGCACGCACGCACACACAAAGAAATGTGTGTATTTCTAGTTCAAAATGAGTAATCACAGCTCACGGTAAAAAATAGTAAATTTCTTGTAAAATTAGGACAGAATGTATTTGAAACGTACTGAAAACTGAAAGCATTATGCAGCACATGACACAGAAGCTATGGAGAAATCGGGGATTTCTGAGCGGCATACAAGGTTCAGAATGGGATATACTAAAAAAAAAATGGTCGTCCAGAAACGCACAGATCAGATGAAAATTTTGAAAAAGTGAGGACTCTCCAGGGTCCATATAAGGCAAACTCTATTTAGCAGCGTTTAAGTACTACAGCCACGTAATACAGAAACACATTCCAAACTTCTTACAAAGTTTCTTGTTGAAGTAATGCAACAGCTTTACCAATTCGATGTTCTGTGTTATCCAGCTTCTCTGATATCAATGATACATAGGAGTGCACTACAAAAAGGAATAGGAAACAAATACACAGAGTCCTTATTTTATCCCACCCAAATCGTTAGTCACTTCACGTTGGCTTGCTTATCGTATAAAAACATCGGCCAGTTCAAATGCGCCTTGCAGGAGAGAGGAAACAAACCATCTGCACTTGCAACCACGTAAGACAACTATGGTTCACAAACCCTACGACACAGATCGTCAAGCAAGACCTGAATTTTCCAGTTCGTACCTTCATGGCGTCTATGGCGGAAAAACAGACCCCACAGTCGTTCCATTTAGCGGTGAAGCTTGTTTTAAACTCAGTGGACACGAGTACTCTCACAATACAGGCTTTCCATACTAATCAAAGACGTGCGTTTGATGTTGCTCATCCCGCTGAGTGTGGAGTTCAGTTGTTTATGGTAATTAATATTACCGTCTACGAGATCTGTCTCCAAAGACACGAATATATATTGGCACAGAATGAAACTATCCTGTAAAAAGTGTAGAGCCTGTAGACGACCGCATGTCCGTTCAAACATGCTGCTGTTTAGCGTCAATACGTACTTTCATTCCAATGGCTCGACAGCCGTCGTGGGACTAGGCCGCCTCTATGAGGTTCCTCTTTCACCCTAGTTAAAACACACTACACTCGGTAGGACTCCTCTGAACGAGTGACCAACCCGTCGCAGAGACCTCCACCTGACAACACACACCACTCACAAGAGACAGACGTCCATGCCACCGGTGGGATTCGAACCCATAATCCCAGCAAGTGAGCGGCCGCAGTCAATACATACTTACCTAACTATAATTAAGTTGTGTAGACAGTAACATTAATTACTTTAAATGATAAATGCTATTACACGATGTTATTGTGGGTGTGTGGTGTGCTGTGAGTCCACCTACGTGTACTGAGCCCCTGTATTTTTTCTGAGACCACAAATTCACACCAATGCCACATACATTCTGACATCATTTATGAACACCTATCCGATCAGGACATAACCTAAGACAGTGCAATGGCTCACACCGCCAACACTTCTACGTGTTATTTAGACAGTGTTTTTGTGACAGAATAATAAGTACGGGATTGTGGCCGTCTAGTTCGCCAGATGTGAATCCGTGCGATCGACTCTTTACTTATGTGCCACGTTGAAGGATAAAGTGTACGCCTATTTACGTTAACAATCCTCGCACCGAAGGCAACGTAGAAAAGCCATTCAGGATGTAGTGTCTTCAATTTGAGCAGCAGAAATTCGACGTGCAATAACAAAGCACCTTCTAACGATGAGAAGTGGCCAACAATATCGGTTAAGTAATGATCTTATATAACAAATTATCTCCTAAATGCTGGTTTTGTCACTGCCGTAAAATATAATCGTGATCATTATAGTATGCATCAGCAACTTAAGTTGCTGAAGCTTCTTTCTCACGTTCAGTCTAGTTTTCTTCCAACAAATCTGGTCGCCAATGCCACCAGCCACTGCAGCAGTCAGGTACCTTTGTTCTGGAAAACTTACTTCAATTATAAACTGTTTTCCAACTCGACATTCAACTCACTGTGTTAGTTGTGCTCTAAAACTGGATACGTTTCCTTCATCTTAAGTGATGTCCATATACGTGAAATGTATGCCCGATACGTACTGAACTGACAAAGAGAAGCTGCGTGAGTGGAATCCGTAACAGAATTCAGAGCCAATAGGGTGACCACATGCTAAACATTCCCAGATTGGTAGCGACAAATAAAATACGTTGAAAACATGAAGAACATGCTGCATTAGAGTTTTTCCATTAGCTAGTTATTAATTTCACTAGCCAGCCACACAGAAATCGCAGTCTTACCTTAAAGATCTATGCTTCTTAACTTGTAACCTCTGCAAAATTTCGTTTCTATTTGGTTCAGTGCTTGAACGAAAAGAGATAAAGACGACAATTCTAAAAATCAACAGCAAACTTCCAAGCAGCAGCTGCAGTGCAGTTCGGGACTCGGCTTTGTGGCCCTAGAAGCTGGGGAAATGAAACAGCCGCAAACCTCAGTTCCGAACTGTAGTATCAGTATCAGTAGTAGTAGTAGCAGCAGCAGCAGCATAAATTAAAACCACACCCACCACCACCACAATACTGATCTTTTATTGCCCCCTTTTGACTTACAACCTTAATATTTAACTTAATGATAACTGTTTTAATATTTTACAATACTTTATAACGTTTAAAGAAGTTTTAAAGAGTTATTCTGGTGTTCACATAGGTATCGGTTATGTACAAAATAATTTTAGCATGTCCTGTTAAATTAACACTTAGTGAGATCTCACAAGTATGCATGCAACCTCAGGCCCGGTACCCTGTTCTGCATATAGGCACACCTGAAGATGGTCCTTTCGGACCGAAACATGTAGTGTATCACTGACTAAGTTTTGTCATTAACAAAACTTTAGGTTGTATTAGCTGGAATTCATTTTACCTTGATTTTCCTTGACTTGTAACACAATGGGATGGGTCACATTAAAATTATTAACATCTGTTTCTCATAGCTTCCAGTTTCCATTTCGGAATATAACAAACCCATCACGTCTCACTCTTCTGTCCCCTTACTCAGTTCAAAAAATTTTAATCTTTCTCTCATGCGTTCGTTTTCTTGTTTGTCTAATAAGCTCCCCACATCAACCTGTCCCAAGACCCTCGTCATTTCCGTTCTGGTCATCCACACTTCACAAGCATACAAGCCGGCCGACACTTCCACTCCTGTATAACAATTTATATATGCATTTGTATGACATTCGTTTTGACAGTATCATACACGCCGTTACAACTCCAGATTTCATTAATGACATCCATTTCGTTGTTAGGTATATGTGATATTAGACAGCCTAAATTACTTTAATCTGAGGCTTGTTATAAAATGTGTCTGATTATAGTTTGTCGCTTAACTTTAGAATGAATGTCGGTTAATTTAAAAATAAATGGAAGACCTGAGAAAAACTATGACAACACTCCGTACACACAGCCAGTCTCAGGGTCGCGATGTGAACCCAGGAACTCTCGAATAGTAAACAGGAGTTTTATTCACTGGAACCGCGACATTGTACATACTCCTTTAAATGTTAAATTAAAACTGTTGTGTTTGTTTTTCGTACTTCCGCATGGCTCTAAGTTTTAGACTACTCACGTAAACATGTCTACCTCTACCTGACGTGATAAGGAGCCTCGCTTCATCAAAATCTGCCACAGTATTTGTACTGATTTTAACTAGTCCGATGATTTTAAGTAGTCAGTAAAAAGAACTTCGAAAAGCATGCACAATTCAAGCACAAGACGACATGAAACACGTCCAGCAAGCTGACACAGCGGTAACGCGTCTCTTGCATTAAGACGTGCCCGGTTTTAGTGTCGTTTGGCATAGCGACTATCCCCTTTTGCCCTTCCAGATACATGCAGCGGAAAGTACTGTTAAGTCTCATACATGTCAAGCCGTTCTTCACAAATTCTTTCCAGTTCGCTGTACATAATCACCTCAACTCGTCCGTTAAAATAACGAATGAAACAAGGACCAACCACTCATCTGTAGGCGTCAAGAATACATGCAGAAACCACTTCCAGTTCCAACACGAACAGACCAAATGTGCAACGCATAAATTTCTGTTACTGGTGGAGTTTGTAACGTTGCAGTTCATAAGGCAGGCGCAGCATGCACGCTGCATTCAAAAGTCTGGGGCCCTGATGCATAACACTTAGGGCCTTCTAACAGCCTGACACTGCTACACACGGATTCGCACGGTACTTGAATAGGACCAGAATATGGAAAGAGCGGGAATTTAAATATTAGGTTCAGATAAACATATTATACTCGGCCCGCCCTTTAATAATCGTCCCTCTGAGGCATGGTTTAGTTCGACTTTTGGCAGCATGCATCACATGACGAACTGCATTCATCGTAACAGCCATTAGCGAAGAAATCTGGTGCGAGCATTAAGTTTATGGAAAATACACTTTGGGCACTGAATCTATTTTCAGTGTATGATAAATACATTTGGCAAGATAAAATAGCATTGAGAACACAGGCGAACGGCCAATCGATCGCAAGGCAGCAACCTGCGAACACAGGCTGTCGAAAATAGGAAACTCACCGGTCTATAGAAATGAGTGGCTGAAGAAGGATTATAAATGCCTCAAAGATGAGGCTTACGCATATTTAACAATAAACTGCTCCATCGGCTTTGTGGCTGGAACAACCGATGTGTAAACAAACAACCGAAAGCCTGTCATACATAAGGGTCTCTCACCGCCGTTACCAAGTACGCTGTACATTGTGAAGTAAGGGACTGCTGCTATACGGCGCTATTGCACTGCAACAATACGATTTAGAAATCCGAACACTGCACCAAATTGTTGGACCTTACACGTAGTATGAAGACGAGTTTAAAACCTTCAGAAACTCCCTCAGACATTTGAGATTAAGACTTTTTACACAAAATTTGGCTGGGTGGCACAGCGCAAAAGTGATTCATACTCATGAGCTATTTGGTTCAGAATACGGCTATCCTGAGAGGTTTTTCACGAATACCTCAGTCCATTACGGTGAATGCAACTGCACCGCTTTATAACATGCAGTTCACAGAACATCGACGAAATGATCACAAGTTAGCCTCTTCACGGAAAACAGCCCATTTTAGATGACACGTGATTGCCGCTATCCCTCCGTAACTCTTCTCAGGATTCACCAATCAGCACCACCACCACCACCACCATCCTGCTACTACGTACCCTCCACAGGGACACGCATATTGAACATGCGGACACAGCCTGGGTCGGCAAACCTGAAGGGAACAGCTTTCGGCGGCCGTGTCTCTCTAGACACGGCCGCCGAAAGCGGGTTCGGGGCCCCGGTGAATAATATTTTTGAGGCCCCCAGCAAGGACGGGCTGGCTAAAAATATTTACAATAAATCGGAAACACTGACTCTCAGTTGCAGAGAAACCTGGGCGTGGTCTGGAAGGGTTAATTTGTACAATTGACAAGTAATGATACTACGGAGAATAAAAATACATGCAACATAGTAGGGCCCCCGCCGGCCCCATTCCGGACCGCTGGGCCCGGTAATTTGTACAGGCTTCCTCCCCTTGCCCGTCTCGTCGGCACTGGAGAGAGACGTTGGTGTAAATGGAGGATAACATTAGATGTAAGACGTGAATTCATGTACCTCAAGAGAGGTCCCAGTCATGGGCTCTCGTATATACAGCAATGAACCTTTGGGTTCTATAAATGATGGGGAATTTCTTTATCAGTTAAGTGCCTACCATCTTCTCAAGAACTGTGTTCTATGGCATTTTGACACACAGTGCAATAAAATTACCGACTGAACTGTAACTCTTCATCACAAAATGCAAGTTTTAGCCTACTCTTTTTGTTTCTAAGCAAAGAAAGGCTTACGGCATCATCGTGTCCGTGTCTACCCCTTCCAGCCAGCCCGCAAGAAAACTGTTCACCTACTAAGGGTTTCCATTAAACTTGCAGGAATGAACATTAGTGCCATTGGATGCCACCCTTCATGCTGTCAATACCCATCCTGCAGCCTTACGAAGTTTTACAATAACAGCGACTTTCATACGGTCACATTTTTGTAAAATGACGGCCGACCGAAATATCATAAAAATTCCTACGTATTTTGTATGAACCTATTTTATACATTCATATCTGCAATCATGGAGATGGAGCGAAACTCTTGAGGTTACATCGAGAAACCTTAGTGCAACCGGAACAGCAGGTCAACTAGTGGAAATTGTGTAGACCCTACAAAAATTGGTCAGCAAATTTTGTACACAGGGTCCACTCATTTATACTCGTAGTTACCTAGCTTCGTAATGCAGGCTTTAAGCGCAAGAACAAAAACAGGCTTTGTTGACTTTTCCCCAATATTTCTTGCTCTTAAATGATCTTTAAAAAAAACCGGAACTTTCATAATATATTCTCGAGCTCAAGAGAATATAAAACTGGTGTTAGTTCAGCACAACCAGGACACGAGATTGACTAGGGCAGGGCTGCACAAACCCAGACGCCAGGTCGCCCGGCCAACTTATTTTTGTAGCTCCTCAGTATGAAATTTGTTTCACGTGACCCTTCTTGACGCTAAAATTTTGAGGCGGTTCTTAGATTTTTGGAAAATCTGTGGACCCCTGATACCATTATGTGTTTCGTGAAATAGGTTACGAAGTTATCTGCTTCCAAGTGTGCGTCGGGCGGTATCCTAACACCCATTTTCACTTCTTATCAGTACTACAGTAACATACCGTTTACACGTCATCGAAACAGAGCTTTATCCTTACTGAACAAAACCAATTCAGTGCACCATACGTTAACTATTCACTTCCATCTACCATACAACTGCTAACACATATAATGTAAGTCTACCTCCCACATACTGAGGCGTTACACAAGAAAACGTTTTGTGGTCAGGCTGGACGGGGGATTAGTTTCCACCCCATGTGTGGACACACATTCGTCTACCAGTTCGCACGTATTAATTCCGTCTGGATGAAAGGATTTTGATTAAATGTATTACTATAAGCCGTGTCTGCATGTTACTGTCCGGATCGAATTTTGGTCCACATTTCAGAGAACGGGCTCTGTCATGTCATGCTAATTCTGCGTCGTACCGTCATCCAGGCGGAGGACGGCTCCTCAGCTTGTCAAGAACCCCCCACCTATCACGAAACCGAAGATTCATCATAATCACTATCATTATCATATCATCATCATCATCATCATGAGCTGTGAAGTGTTAGGCGTAGCGCCTATTCTTTATCCCTCAAGGTGCAGCTGGTCCTTTCATCTTGTCCTCGGGCGTCCTATGCTTCGAAGATTCATTACCGGGTTCACAGGAACACGTCACTGGACCCTATACTGTGAGATTAACTCAGTCCTCACTCTACACATCATTTATTTTAAAATTAACATTAATATTATTCTCCCATCCACGTCTAGACCCCAGAAGTAATGGCGCTGCCAGGTTTTCTGTCCGAAATTGTGTGAGAAGTTCTTATTCATCCATGCATGCTGGATTCCGCGTCCGCCTCACGCTCCCAGAGCCCAGCACACTAACAATCCTTGACGCAGACTACAAATTAAGTTCATCATGCAAATGCCTCGGTTCTCTTTATTTCCTGTCTCTTCCCATTAATATTATCCTCAGCAGCCTGTTCTGAAACACTGCCAATCTAACCGCCTTCAGGAAATGGCCTGGCTATTGTTTATTTCAGGTATTTCATTTAAACAACCACATTTATAACAGCAAAACCACAGTCAGTTACAGGAAGGCTAGGGCTTGTGGCGTGGGCGTTCGATATGTCCACCGCTAATCATCGTCATTTCAAAATCTGCTCAGTATGTGTACAGTCCACTTCAACGACGCAGCACGTACACCCACAGCAATGTTGCATTGTCCGCCTTAAGACATACGTGGGCTACAAATGCTTCCTGCAACTCCACAGTTCATTTTTCATACCTGCGGTACTCTGAAAACTGCTGCAAACATTATTCTCAAGAAAGTCCCACAAAAAATAACCACAAGGTTTAATGTCAGGACAGTATGGTGGTCAGACTGCACAACTCCTCACCGACCAAGGTCATCTATCACTGACGAGGACAGCGGTTCGAAGTTACGCTCATGGAAACGAATGTTTGAAACGTCAGGACAGTATTAGCAATGTGTAGTCGTACTCCACCTTCCTGAACAGCGCTTTAGATGACAAAGCATTTCTCGCAAAAATGAACGGGAGTTTTCTTCTAGGAGCGCGATATAACGTGCACACTTCACGTTCTCCTCTAGAACAATGGGGCCTACAAACACTAACAGCTGACAAAGCACTACGCTGGCCTAGACGAAGCATGTACATGGAGGTTTAGATTTTATGTTCCCCATATTTAACTGCTGCGTGCGATATTATGAGCCTTATCTGTAAATAAAATCGAAGTATCTGGATTTCCTTCAACGAAATCAATGGGCGAAAAAGTCCATTCAGTGATCTTTGTCATGATCACTCACTGCTGGAAATATGTGTTCTGCAAGGAATCACCGTTAAATCCTGTGTGGGAATCCCAACAACACCTGTTTGATCATCCAACACAAAACCGGTTTCTTCAAATTTTCATAAGTAAATCATTACACAGTTTATTGAAGCAGCATCACGAACAAAATGTTTGCAATTTCTTTGCAAAACCAAACGTCCTCTGCTTTGTGATGAAGGGCGCCATCTTCACAATTAATGCTGTCAAGCTGAACTCCCAGCACCACTTTACGCAAACGTACAAACACAAACTAAATCTTCATTAGGGTGGGCATGGCGGCATACATTAGAACGACCCTTCTGTGAAGATTCTACACGTTCTTCCCTTACAGCGACAGACCACGTTTCACACCCACATAAAACAGGAACTACTACAATTACAAGTTCTAAATTCCACAGCCACTGTTCGTTCCTTAGGTTGCATCAAATGAGTCCAAAGCCGAGGACTATCCCTTGTCGACAGTGCAACAGCACGCAAAACAAGCAACTCCAAGTGTTGTTTTTGGTGACAATACCAAGCAGGGAATTTTGACCGTCTCGTTCGCCACATCTGAAACCGTACTTCTGGGGCATGTAAAAGGATAAAATTTACGGTAATAAATACTTGCACTAAACACGACTTCGGAAGGGCGGGAAGCATGCAGGATGTAGTGCCTTCAAAACACTAGCAGAACTGCGACGTGCAATGAACAGTGCGTATGTAAGATGTGACGCATGTCTAACAGGCAAAGGAAACCGTTTCAACATCATCTTTAACCCTTTAGACGAAAATGACTCGTGAAAATCGAGTCGCTGACAGCCATACCTCACTTAAGGGCGTAATTAATTTCGATCCTAATTTTCACATTCGGTATAACAGATAACGCAATTAAACTGGGGAGCTGTGAGTTCTGTGGAAACGCGTGCAGTGACAGCCCTACTTTATGTAAGGGCGTCAATAAATCCCTCCCCGTAATTTAGATATTTCTTGCCGATTTAGGCACACTTAGGTATAATGGACCCATACATGATGCCGTTAAGCAATTATGAATTTCGTGGGAATCCGCGCAGTGACAGCCACACCTTACTTAAGGGAGGAAATGAATTTCAGTCCGCAATTTCCACATTTATCGTCTTCTTTCGGTAGAATTAGGTAAAAATGATTTGCACAAACTGATCTTGATCATTTGTAAGTTTCGTGAAAATAGGCGCAGGGAAGTCCGTACTTTTCTTACGGGCGTAAATAAAATACTTACGTGTGTGTCGTGAACCTGTAAGGTATTTTAAAAATACAGACAATCAATGCCATCTTGTTACAACGTAATTTATTTCTCCGAAAGTGCTTTTCCACCACGATTCGATGTCACATTAATTTGCTGAGGCTTGTACTGAAACATTTATACCGGTAAACAACTGTCCCAGAATTTCCTTTGAAGTCCCGATGATGAACAGAAATACCATGTTACACATCTTGCAGCTAGCCTCATACCTCCGCGACAATCCTAACCTCCGAACACGAAACAGACTTTTTCACATGGTTTGCTAGCGCAATTAGCGTATTCAAAATGAGTACACTGCATATAATTTTCGAGCACGGGTGTTATTTGTAATATCATTTCATTTCTGACGCATAAAATACTGAATCCAACGAAGCAACATAAGTACAAGAAATTAATTCATGAAGTTGACTGAGACTGGATTACGGAACGATAGGACATGGAAATACCAGCAATGATAATAATTCTGCGCCATCAAAGAAGATGCCTATACCAAGAAGGCCTTCAGCGGACCCACCGGGAAGACTTTCGGGTAATTTTAGTAAGTACAGGTTAGGAATCAGTCGGTGGGGGACAGGCGAAAAATAAATATTCTATATGGCAATGCAGGACTTGTTCTGCTCACAAAAAGCAGTGTGAAACGAGACACACTGTGTTTTGTGTCGTATCACTTCATAAAGAACCGTTCTGAAATACAGCATACCCTAAAACATTATTAGCCCATTTGTGGGCACAGAATACCACGTTATATCACGGTGCATCACTTACAGCATAAAAATATATGCAGAAACATCTCCCTGTTTAAATACGTAGCCTTAAATATCCTTAAACTGTCCGGGTACTGGGGGTATATAATTAAAAGGACTCAGCAGTCTGCAGTGTGTGTTGAGTAACATAATATGAATAGTTCGATTCAATCTGCTATTTCGCCTGAGACGATGAAGCAAGAGAGGAAAAGCGAAGACTGGGCGTGCGTGTTCAGCCTGCAGAGTTAAACTGCACAGAATAATAGGTTTCAATTAACACTCAAGGACCAATCGACTTCATAACAGCTGTTATCCGCCGAACTTCCTCCATGAAATACCGGCACAAGCAGCCTATACTTAGCTCAAGCGGACTAAAGACACGCCAGGATGACGATGAGCGGCTTTCAGCTCACCAAGAAAATCCGCGCCTTTCATGGAACACTAAAGTTCATCGCCGTGTTCACAATGACTATCATACCCATTTTTTTAAGGACAATTGTAAGTTTATCCTCCCACCTACGTCCGTGTCTTCCAAGCAGTCTTTCTTTCAAGCTTCTCTATCAAAATGTATGTATACGATTGTCTCATCCATTCCATGCATGCTATACTTCCCGCCTACCACACCGTCCACGACTTTAAGACCCTAGTAATACTCCGTGGAGAGTGTAAACTATGAACCTCCCCACATTACGACTTTCTCAGCCTCCTGTCACTTTAACATATGAATATTCTTGTCAGCACTCAATCCTTAAACACTCTCAATCAATGTTCTTCCATTACAAAGACTGACCGAATTCCAGATAAAGATACTTTTTTTTTCGTGTTTCCATTTGCGGGCACGAGATGAGTACACAAAATATTCCGAACTGAATGGTAGCGCACAGTTCCCCACTGGACTCTCCTATATAACACATTCGGGAATTAAATTCGATTCTTTTACTGTCGTTCCCAGACCTTGAACTTGGCAGATACTGAAAGGTTTATTAACTATCTTGTATTAACCCTTTAAAGACGAAGCGTATCTGTTTTATGTAAGGACTCAGGGCGTACCGCGCTGTAAACACTCTCCACTTCGGTTATAAAAACCAGTCTCTTAATGTTTTATAAGGCAAAAGTTGCTGTTTGTTCTGAGATCCGTACAAAACACATAAACGCAATGTGGGCACCACGTAGAATTTTTTAATGTTAAACCTGGTCGTATGTACAGTTACCAATGGGCTTTAAAAGGTTAAGAGGATACTCTGTATTATAATGAAATAAAGACGACGTGAAGTTGCAAAATGCAACGATTAGCTTCGTCATGTCTGTCCGTCCGTCCACACGGAATAACTCGGGTACCAATAGACAGATTTTCTTGACTGTTATACTGATGTGTATTATATAATCTGTTGAAAAAATTCAAGTTTATTTAAAATCCAACAAAATAAGACACTTTACATAAGGCCCACATCCATCTATGACTACCTCGGTTACTGGCGTTACCATAGTTGCCGTCGATAACCATCGATACTAATCTGCCATACGTCTTACTGCAAATTTAAATTATGCATAACTGAAGAAAACAAAGACGTTCAATAATAGTATGAATACTAATCACGTCGAGGAATGTATTATCTGGTGACACTATGACTATTCCTAACAACTGCGTACCAAATATTGCTTTTAAGTCGGGAATTACAGAACACTTCGACGTGGCCAAGATTTGAGGTTACACATGTCCGAAAAATTTAACAAAATCAGCGGGCAGGCCTACACACAAACAGCATCTTCAAACAAATATAGCAAAAAGGCCTAATAATAATAATAATAATAATAATAATAATTTGATAATGTGTACGCAATTACTAACAATGCAAAACGCATTACAACAGTCGGTTAGATGTAATTATCATCTGCGAAGGGTCGAAGATGCAAAGATCCGAACGCGCCTCAAGGTTAGGTTGTACGTACATTTCGTAGCATGCTGAGCATTTGCAAATTTTACGTTACTCACGCCGTGCCTGTTCTTAAAATAAATACATCAACCAACTTATGCACCTGAAGTATTAATTACTTCCTAGCCTGTTTTCTCTGCGTTAAATCCTGGATCAACCCCCTTACCATCACCCAATCAACCTTCAGTGTTTCTTTATGTTTTCGCAGTTTCATCAACCATCGAAATTATTTAGAGCAGTCCGCGAAAGGAAAGCAGTATATTAAACGTCCCAGCAAGATCACCTTGTGCCTCCTCCACTGACTTATAACGATGATGATGATGCAGCTACAACAAAGGATGATGATGATGGTGATGATGCGGCTACAACAAAGTAAATTCAAGTGACGCCGTTTTTCACCTATACGTACTAGTGAACACGCGTTACAGTTTTCCTTGTGTTCTGGCACTTACACCTCCATAAACGGCGGCGAAAGAGAAAAAAGACAGAATGGCTACGCATGATTCTGGGCTAGAAGAGACAAGGACTTTCTACGGCTCAGTTCCAGCTTCATCAGTTTTTAGGCGCGTTCGCACAATGAAAAGCGCCTACTAGCTTCGTCATATCCGTCCGTCGGTCCGTCCGCATGTATCAGTTCGTCTCCCACTGGACGGATTTTCGTAAAATTTCATACTGGCAACTTCCATTAAAACCTGTTGCGAAAATCCATTTTTGGTTACAATTGGTCAAAAACATCGGGAACTTTACATGAAGACCTAAATACGGTATATTGTTGCCGGCGACATAAAATCACCATACAGGCGCTGTCTTCGAGTGAAATATTACCAGATGGTTAGGACTGTTAGGCATAAACATTACGCGAACGCGCCACAAGGCTGTTACACGTACATTGTGTATATTGTTAAACACGTTGCTCACTGTACAAAATTGGGATGCTACATACGTGACCTTCATTCAGACAGGAAACTTCTATCGAAATATTTCTAAAATGAAGAATACTGACGAAATAAGATGAAAAATAATTTCCGACTCCAATGAATGTGATATCTGTAGTGTACGCTTTTCGTCAGATTGCAACTGCAACCAATATCACGGTCAATAAGGAAACAAAATCAGCAAAAGAACGAATTTGGGAAATATGTGCGCTCTGAACTGGACTGCAGTGCAGCTTTAGAGTCCTCTGGAAATCTGACGTTCTCACAAAGGTATCGAGATTAGCGTCTTCTGGGACAAGTCACCGTATACAAATTACAGGGCGTTACATCGCAGAAGGCTGTAAAACTACAGTCTTGTTTACTGTCGCACTGTTACAGGACTGTCTGCTATGTATGTTTTCCCAGAGTTGTCGCGGTTGGGAGAGGTAATTTTAGACAGTGGTAGATTGTAAGTTGGCTCCAAGGCACAGACAAGCCGCCAAACTAAGATTCCAGCCTTTGGAGAAAATAAGAGATGGTGAGATCGTCTTATAAAATGAGATGGGTTGGACACTTTAGTACTATTCAACTGTGTTTTTGAAACTAGCAGCCTACCCGTGGGGAAGGGTAGGATTAGATATCAGGGTTACAGTATTTTACAGCCGCACTGTTCTCGAACACACTCTCTTCCACGTGGCGCAAAGATAATCCTGTCACAAGTACAGTACGCCTATTTATCTACATGTTTGGTCACTTGTAGACAAGGCGGAGAGCAGACAAGGAGGTGACGTTCTTCCGCCATGTGATTAATGTAAGAAGTTTGTGTTCACAAAGTTCCGTGAACGTTATGTGAAAGTTAGCAGCACTGGGGTGGGGGTGGAAGCAAAATTGGAATTTGACTCTACAGCAGTCTCTCGTCAACAGCTGGGGTAACGTTCCTAACTCAACCTTTGGTATATAAACCTGCAGTTCGCAAGGGAAATAGGGAGTTATGGAAATTATGTCTGAACCACACATGCACACATCAATTCCTGTGCTGTATACCCGTATTTCGAAGATAAAAACCAGTATACTAATTTTAATATTATTCAATCCGTGCATTGTGTTGGTAATCATTTAATTACACCAACATATGCAAAAAACTGTATAAAATTGTAAGTTATCCATAAACATGTTCATGTTTATGGATAACATATAATTTTATACAATTTAAGTGCATATGTTGGTATACCAGTAAACCAATTACAACCATCTCTATAGGACAGACAACAATATTTGGGCGAAAATGAGAGGAAGTAAAACGCAGATGAAGGGCTTAATGAAATAAACACGTTTCTCTTCATAAAGCATTGCTGGAACGATCAAATAGTCAAGGGTGATATGGAATGGGTGAGGAACACACACCGGAGATCAAAAACATGTTCGTGGCCAACGTATCAAGCCTCAAACACCTAGCACTAATGGTTCGTTAGCTATCTCCATCAAAACGAAAGCCAAAATAATTTTTCCACACGGCCTCCACGTTGTCATTTCACATTATACAAAATCATTACCCTAACAAAAGTTGCGAGGTTTGAGATTCTCAAAACTGTGTTGCTGAAAACTCAATTCTTCTGGGATGCGAAGCTGTACTATACACCCACAGACACAGCGTCACATCCCATAATTCAGTCTAAAAAAGGTTGCTTGTTTTTGTCAAGATCTATTACCTACCACACATCATTTCAGGGACATGAAGTACGTGGGGCTATTGTCGTTTCGAGTAAGAAATCTGCGCGTCTGCCATGTTGTTGCTACTGGTTTTAGGAAATTAAGAATTACTGAGTTCGGGCGTTATCCAATTAAATTATGCTCATATCACGTTTCGTAAAAAAATCCGTCAGCTGGTTCAGAAATTGAAATGGATGCACGCACAGCACGGTAATCTCATACGCACAGGTTCTAATTTTTTAAGAAACGAAAATATGCTAAAAATGGTGTTAGAACGTGTGAACTAGATGCAAGTGTCTCAGCGGCGGCCTGCTGAGTTACAGTAATGACTCAGGAGTTACATAAGAGGAGAGCCTTGACTAGCTGAATGACTATTCACTTCTGCTCCATGAAGTTAGAAAGTGCCGTCGGCCGCCTTTACATTTAATGCAGCTCTGTTTTATTAAATTTTCAAAATTATACACAAATTTAAGCTGCCTTTGTGTCTAAGCACCATGCGATTGAGACATGACAAAGTGGAGGTACTGCCGCACGCCTCCTTAACCTGCCAAGACAAGTCAGTAGTCAGCCTCATACTCCGACCGGAAAAAGCAAGAACAGCTGGATGGGCCCCAAAAGTAATATGGACACGGCGGGGGAGGAGTTTTTTGCACCAATTAAATACATTATACCATCATTCTTCTTCGTCAGTACAGTTTCCACTTGTCTCCATCAAGTGTTTATCTTGCCAGTGTGAAGCACAGTCGGTCATAATTCAGTTCTGCACTGTAGTAACAACCTGTTCTGTTACAACACGTCATGCATTAAGCAGAATGTAATGCTGTGATCAATTCCACAACGAAAACAAACTTGGAAGTAACTCTGTTACGCCGGAACCCTACGAATGGAGGCCCAGCACAACCACATGTCTCTACGTAGCATATCTACGTGAATAAGAATAAAGTAATAGATCTCACCATTCACCTATATCCTATCATACATGCAGAAAGGCTATATGGTGCGCACACTGCAACACGTGGTATGGACAGGAGGTGGTTGACCTTTCGTAATTTTTGACCTGAAATGCTACAGCCAGAATAACATCACCCACTCCCCCTCACCCCCACCAGCATCAGCGCCCGCCGCCATCTCTTCAAGCCCGAAAACTTCCTTCACTGGGTCGATACAAAACGTCTGCACCGACCCTAGCAGGAGGAGGGTGGGGCCCAAACTCACTGTCATGCTCGAGGCTTGATCAAACGACACCAAATCAATGATACGGCGGCTGTTGTTATTTTTAAAACATGATAACGTTGGCCGTGCAACAGCTCAAACGGTTAGTTGCCAGCTTTTCATCACGAAAGTTTGGGTTCAATTCCCTGACAGTCCATGTGGGATTTAATGTGGGCAAAGTACCACTGGGGCAAGTTCGTTTCGGATTACTTCAGCTTTCCCTCATCAGTTATCATTCCACCGATGCTCCTTATTCATTCGTGTATCATACGTGGTGCAGATAATGGGCTTATTAACAGGCCGCAGTACTAAGAGTCTCGCCCCATTTCAAGAATTTAAAGAAAAAATAATGTGCTGTCGTCCCTGAACAGCAGTCATTCAAAAATGTTCTGTTGGGAGCAGTAAGGTTCACTGGATTACATACACTTTGATCCACTACAAACAAAACCTGTATGTATGAGATTTAGTTTGTAATCACCCTCCTAATCTTTCTCTTCACATCAAGATTTGCGACTTCAATTACTCACCGACGTTTCGGGACAGCCGGACCGATAGACTGTTCCGAAAAAACTGTGAGGACTGACTGTCTCGAAACGTCGGTAACTACCAATCAACGCCCCGGAACATCCCAGAAGAGCGAAAACCTCATTTACACCGCGGCGAAAGCGTACAAAATCATGTGGTTCAAAATAATCCTTCAAACCCAAATAAGTACTGCTACAGAGGGAATGCACTGCTAAGGAGACTTGGGCAGTAGAATCCGGCCGGATCAGTTGATCACTGGCAATGAGCGATGTTTTATTTTTTGTATTTAAACCGGAGAGCAGACCGTCATCGACAGACAAGCCTAAATGCATCTTAAATGAAACTTCTTTTAAAATAATGGTCTTTTACTATGACTTCAACAGTTTCCAAAATCGATTACTACCTGCAACGTAGGCCCTTGTATTGAGAATGCGTTCTTTATTCAAGTTTGCTTTATCACGCGGCTCGTGTCGCAGGGCTTACTGAAAAGCTGAAGGATACAAAATAATTAAAGCAAGCAAAACACCCTGTCTTTACCAGCCTGAAATCTAGGTGGTTTTATTATTCTATCTGCGGAAACAGGTCCAAAAATAAACTATTCTGAACTGTTCAACCCTTTGAAGTAGAAATTCATGTGAATTACACCAAAAATTCAGGTCCTGCTCACAGGAAACACACTGCACCTGTCATCAAGACTAAATGGTTAATGCAATACACTGAAACACGCCGCGCTTTAAAGGGGTAAAAAGTTAAAAGCTCGTGATGAATACTGCGATTATCAACTGTTAAAACAGGAACAACCCCTAGCAATGCGGGCGCAGGGATGAGGTAAAGAAGTACTTCAAAATACACACGGGGAGGTGAGCAAGCTGTGCCCCCGCAATGGACGCCAAAAAGTCGTGGTTGGCGGTGTATTAAAATAGCACACCCTCTCACTTCAAGCGCTAAAATTAACCACCGTTAAATGACAAGTCAAAAAACGTCGTCTTGCCTATGATGTTCACAAATTCTCTTCCGGGCGAGGCCAGAGTGCCCGCGAGTCCGAACCAAGGGGCGCCATATCAGTTAGCGCCGTCCACGAGGGCCAGCATTTTAACTACTGCCTTATCAATGCACTACACCACGAACACGGGATGTCAGATGGTGTGTGGAGGACGCTGGCAGAAGGGGAGAAGAAAATCGCCCAACTATCGCAGTTACTTATACTGTGGTGCACGTAAAAATTTAATTATATGTAATATTGTTTAACATATTATATATGGTTGTAATAACGAAACCTGCTTACCAATAAATGACTGGTGTATCGCCTTAGGCATTCAGCATTAACCATCTTAGTAACTAATTACGTAAAAATGTCCATTAATACTGAATTACGGTTTATAAGGAAACCAAATATGTGTTGCTTTGGTAACTATTTGTAACAGGATTCTACTGGTGAAGTCTGCAAACAAACAAGCGCGCGCGCGCGCGCGCGTGTGTGTGTGTGTGTGTGTGTGTGTGTTCTCAAAGCACTTGAAATACTACACGTTAAACTTTAGTGGCTCACCAGCCCAAATGGCAAGGAAAATCTACTTTAACATGGTTGTAACTGTTTTCAAATTTAAACAAAGAAGTGCCTAAATTTTTAATATCTTACAGTTATTTCAGAACCCTACAATCACTGGCCCCTGCATCGACCATACCATGAACATTTGCGTGGATGTAAAAGGTAATTATTCTGAAGAAATAAACGTGTGGAAAGTGTTATGATGACCACTGACGACACGTATGTTTTACTGACTTTTACTGCACTACTTTATGATGTCCACCCCTAATATATACTTTTTACTGCACTACATTATGCTGTCCACCCCTGACACATACTTTTTACTGCACTACACTATGATGTCTACCCCTGACACATACTTTTTACTACACTACATTAAGACTGTAAACTAAATGCAACTTTATCTGAGGAAAAACGAACATACTGATTCATATGGAATTTTTCTCCTAAGCCTTCACCTCACACGGCTATGGATGAAAGCTAATAAAACCGAAATGACGTGTACGCATATGCAGTAATAAAAACGTACTGACAAACAGAAAACAATAAAATTATCCAGCTGTGTAGTGGCTGGCAATCTGCCTGGAACAGTGACCACTGATTTTCTAATGGTAAGCTCATTTCACGTTGTTATCCACGTCAGTTTTTAGACAAAAGCACACAGTCTCCTAAAACAAAAGTGGAAAGGTGTAGTACAAAGTACCATGATCCTCCCACACGCACATCACAAGGACCTACTTGTTTTATTTTTGCCCATACTTACAATCCCAATTCAAATTGCGCAAAAAGTATTATTTACTGTTCATTTTAAAACATACACAACCTGAAATCTGATTACAATACTTCCCACAATTCACTGCTATCCCAGCCACCTCTTAGGACATTCAACCCAAAGAATCTGAAAAAATCAAAGCGTTCTTTTTTTACAAACACAATCCTACGAAATAACTTTCATCACAATATGAGCTGCAAAATCGGGTCTTGTTTCTTAAATCTAATGGAATGACCCACCCATAACTGTCATTCAATAATATAACTGATAAGTCACTGCAACCTGATGTATGAACTATGCATGTTCCAGACACATATACTGACAATGATTGGTATTAACACCTATCAGGTAAAGTCCTTTACAAAACTAGAAAGAAAGACACCACTAGCCAATGCTTTTTAATTGGGTAGCAAATGGAAAGTAATGTCAACCCCATTCATGGGCAGTGGCGCCATGTAGCAGCTGGCCATACTGATGAAGTTCCAAATATCTCTGCATCAAGGTGAAGCAACCAGCTTGTGGCCCTTGTTAACGTTTATAGTTTATGTCCACCATTTTCTGTGTCAAGCACTAGCCAGTGAGGTGAGGTCAAGGGTTAGAATTTCTGACAAACATGTATAGCAGTGCTGGAAGTTAGATTTCTATTGCTTTACACCCCCCCCCCCCCCACCAATCAAATGAGTCCATACTCTTTGCTTCATTACTACTGTGCACAAATGGCAAAGGCATATACTAGGTATGGGGGAAGGTCATGGATTATTCACTTCACTTTGAAGAGGGAGATATCAAGGACTTTCAATTCATAAAATCATAAAAAAGCGGAATGAGTTAAAACAAAACTCTAAGTAAGAAATAAGCCCAATTTCATACTCCCTCCCCCCAACAGATGTACACATGATGATGATGATGATGATGATGATGATGATGATGATGATGATGATGATGATGATGATGATGATGATGATGATGACGACGACGACGACGACGACGACGACGACGACGATTCGTGGCTACGGTGGCAGCCGTCGTCATCGTCATCACCACCACCACTGTCATGATGACAATGGCAACATGCTGTTTCTAATCTTATTAATTTGGAATACCACCATGGCCACAAACAGAACTGCCAAGTCTTTAAGAGAACGACAGGTACAACACTGAAGAAATACCTGACACATCATCCTCGCCACACCACACAAAGAGAAACAAAAGTCACAGTGGTCTCGCAGACATTTTTAATGCATGTCATAAACAAGTGTCCTCACTCTTTGAATATTTATTCTTAAAGAATGGTCTTTCAGAATTTAAAGACCAGTGTGTACACCTGACTGTAACTAAGCCCCTTTAAACATGCAAGAAAAGGAGACCAAAAACCATGTTAACAAATGAGTAACCCATGGCTGCCACCATCACAACTTACAGCACACTAAGTCAACACAGTTGGAATGAATGCAGGGCTTAAACTTTGCAAGCTGCATCCACTAACAGAGGTCTTTATGTCAGCTATACAGATCAGGCCATTAACACATTAAGTTACAGAAAACATGTTCTTAATGAACCACTGGTTACAACAGACATGCAGAAAATATAGCTCTGATAAGGGACCACAGAAAACGCTACTTCCACTTGTAGAATACAAAAGCAGACACGATTATATAGCTAACCAGATTTATACAAAAGCCACACATGATTATATAGCTAACCAGATTTGTTTAAAAACCAGACAGGAGTATACAGCTGATCAGATTCATCTGAAAACCTTGATTTAAAAAAACTTAATACAGGTAACCATGCAGTCCCATATCACACATACACACAAGAAAATCCAAAAAAGAAAGTAAGAGGTATGTACTGGAACCAAATATTGACATCCTTCAAAAAAAAATACAGCACAACAGACCTGCTAGTAATGTAATTTGCAACACCAAAACATCACACACAAACTGATATGTCTGTCCCTAATATCTATGATACTGCAATAGTATGTAACATTAAAACCTGTACGTACATTAAATAAGCACACAAAATTCAACACTATGTCATATAGGACTGCTGACAATAGTACCAACAGTCCTGTCAGCAACTGATGTGGCACCGAAGTCCCTGAAGAGTCTGAAACTTATAAACCTAAAAGAAGGTACCTCCAACAACACTCAAAGTGTAGCAATGCCTGGAACATGCCACAGTACCCATAAATTTCTGTCTTAAATAATGAATGAAGATAACACTTGTAACTACTTTGGTAAAACCTGTACTTATAAATGGACCAGTACAATACCACAAGCAGCAATAACAAGAGCAACAGCAAATGGGCAAACTACCAGGGCTCCTTTGTGTATACTGGTAGAGCTAACATATGTGCACACAAAAGAACAGAGGACTGAATAAGACACTGTCGAAAGGCCCACATCACAGTATAAAACAAACATCACTTACCTGTACTTGGAACATGGTGACAGAATCATCCAACATTTGAACACGTACTGCAAGCATCTTTCCACCCTTCTTGGGTGTGGTTGGAGGAGTTCTTGTACCTCCATCTACACCTGCGGGGGTTGAATGCGAATGAGGCAGTTTCATGGAGGATCCCCCTCCAACACCCCCATCGAGGTCCATGTTTAAAAGAGCAAAATAATTTTGTTTACAAAAATAAAAAACTTTTGTTCCAGCACCCCCCAACAATGGTGATGGTGTCTAGGAAGGGCTGTTGATCACAGTAACCGTGATGTAAACAACACTTTGCACTGGGTTTGAGTCCTGGTGCTGCAATGGCTGCTACAGGGTGATGTCTGGAGGCAGCGGCGGCAGCAGCAGCAGCAGCAGCAGCCATTCAGTGGACCACTCATCGGGACAGATTCTTCATCATGGGTGCATTTTGGCACCTGAAACACAGGAAGGCATGAACATATCAGAACAGCTGTATTTCAAAAACTTCATTAAGCTTACAACAGGAACGTAACAGATTCAAACTAAACCTCAAGCTGGCTAACATGACCGACTTTTTCAGAACTTCCCTCTACCTTTGTTGGAATATACTAGGCCTACAACTGCTTCCCCTCAATCACACTTAATTCCTGATCCACCAATCACAATCATTCTGCCATTTATCATTTGTCATTGCTGTCCAATTTTAACCAAAACTCGAACTTCCCAACAGCTTCTACAAAAAGTCCCCCACATCAATTTAAAAAAAATCTGTCCGACTTTTTGGCACTAATACTAGTTTAGCCGAACGGACAGACCTACATGCAAGTGTCTCTAACTAACGGCAATGCACATGGTCTAACCCTTTAAAGACGAAGCATATCTGTTTTATATAAGGACTCAGTGCGTACCGCGCTGTAAACACTCTCCACTTCGGTTATAAAAACCAATCTCTTAATGTTTTACAAGGCAAAAGTTGCTGTTTGTTCTGAGATCCGTACAAAACACATAAACGCAATGTGGGCACCACGTAGAATTTTTTAATTTTAAACCTGGTGGTAGGTAAAGTTACCGCTAGGCTTCAAAAGGCTAAGGTTCCGCTTACTAAATTGTGAAGGCTAAATAAACACCCTGTGAACGCGTATCGCAATGCATCCACCTTCGCAGGACGGCACAGCACAACGCCGACAGACGCATACATTCATGTACCGAGTAGGATTCGAACCCACTGTATCCGTGTTCGAGCGGTCCAAGCTTGGTACACATTTTAGACGCCACGTTCTTCGTGATCAGCTGAAATTTGACAGTCCAATGTGGGCTTTACAGACGCGTCGAATGTTTTTATTTTTGTACTTGAGAAGTCAGGGCATCCAATAATGCTGTGTCGGGAATACTCCGTTATTATTCATTAATCAGTCCATGAAGCTTGGCTGTAGAAACCAAGATAGCTTCGTGAGCGATCCTAATGAACTCGTATGCCACTGCCGCCTCTTTGGTGCCATCGCCATCGGCCAAAAATAACGCTGCGTAAAATGATACAGGAATATATCACTTATTTACAGTCAATCAGTCCAGTTCAGGGATAGGCAATTATATTGTCAGGTGGGTCCCAGCTTACGTAAGTTTTGCGGACACGCATCTTATCTATGACAAACTGTAGCCTACAAATTCATTCACGGCCCCGATTTATACATCGAGAAAATTAGGAATGAGAAAAAAATTCATGTAGTTTAGAATGTTCAAGAACACCAAATCATTTAGTTATGTCTACTGATTAGCAATTAACGGACTAATCAACAAAACAACTTTGCTTATAAATAAAATTAAATAAATCAACTACTCGAAGTCTCAGTCCTTATGGGACATGGCGCCACGTCACGTGGCGATGGGTGCCCGACGCTTCGAGACAGCATAGTGTTATCATCCTCAAGAGTCTAAATGTCCAATGAAGACTGTATTTCGACAACTGAGGATGAGACCACCACGCTGTCTCCAAACGTCGGACACCCACCACCCAGTGACGCGGCGCCACACCCCAGAAGAATGAACATCTCAAACGCACCGCTGCGAAAACGTAAAATCTCGCAATCAAGCAACTGCCCCAAATTACCTGGAGCAGACGAAAGGGCTAATGAAAAAAAAATATAAAGTAAATGTAAAGCAGTCCCCGTGTTTAACCCTTTGAAGAACGACGCTCCTACACATCATATACAAGACAGGCAATCTGCGTATAAACGTAACATTCAGGCGCGTTCGCGTAACCACTGTTGCCGTGGAAAAGCAATAAGTATTACATATTCTGAGTGCGTGTGTCTCTAACCTTACTTATCCAGCACGCAATGTGCATGCGCCGTATTATATTGTCATATGTGGCCTGTCTGGCTCAACCACATTTTTCCACATTATCTCATAAACGTCATGATCTTCGGAAAAAATGCTGCTGAACGTAAAACGTGTGTTTTGATTTCCTCTACAACTTTTGTCTGAAACATTTCTCACTCTAAGAAGAACTGAACGAGATATTATCATACATGCACATACGTCTCCGTGTAAAGTACTTGTTATTCTTATCAGATTTTAATCTGACTCGAATTTTCTCAACAAATTGTCGAAAAACATTCAAACATCAAATTTCATGAAAATCCGTCCAGTGGGAGCAGAGTTGTTCCATCCGGACGGACGGACGGCCACAAAATAAATGAGGAAGCTAACAGTCGGTTTTCGCAATTTTGCGAATGCGCCTAGAAATCAGTTCCCATTGCATATACAACATCGTCCGGACCAGCGGATTAATGCTGTATACGGGGAATAATCGGCATTTATTGAAGAATCATACGGAATGCAGAAATGCACGATGTGGCAAAATGTACAGGTGCTTAATGTCACAGCAGATGACACACACAGTTACCACCAGTCTTTCAACGTTCAATTAGGTGCCATTTAACTAAGACGTATGGGGAGACTTTTGAAACGTTAATAAAGAAAGTAAATTATTATGACACTTTCAATCAAATGCTTCCCACTTGAATATAAATTTGCAACTTAATGGAGCTTGCAAAAAAACTTTCAGCTAGTATCTACAGATTTCCAATAGCTGAAGTCAAAAGGTTCCCATCGTCGCCATGACTGTAATTTTCAACATACAGAACGAGTTAACGATACACATACAGTAAAGTGTCGATTTTATTAAAACACACAACTTCATAAAATGTTCTGTAGCAGGTACAAGAGAACTCCTATAAATATAGAGACTTTTTTAGAACGTTAATTTTGTACAGCATATCACTTTAGGCTTCAATTTACCAACAGACCCTACTTAGCTTGACATTTCCTCAATAGCCGTTCCGCCACAGAGCAACTGATAATCCAAAGGATGTCGTGGTTTAATTGTTAGTCGATGCTTTGTATTCAGGACACCCCAGGATCAATAATTGGCCCGGATACAGTTCATTGGTTTACCTCAGTTCTTCCACGCAAATACTGGACAGAACTCTCAAGTCACTGCATATGCATCATTCGAAACTGTACAAATAACAGTTAAGACAGTGCCGTTAAATAAAATTGGTCAGCCTTTCACGGACGGATCTGGCGAATTACTATTTATGTAAGCACACCAATTACAGTACTTCCTCCAGTATGTCAAGCACTGTACGTGATAACAGAGGTACACAACACGAACTAGCGCCGATAAACCGGACCCATGTGTTTAACAAACATAAATTATTTTGTCACTTGGACACGGTTTCCGGCTTCTTTAAAATATCAGCCCTCATACAAGACTGGTACTCATTAAACAGAAAAATGCCTGAGATATCAATTTTAAAACAAACTGACGAATGTTTTATGCTCAGTACACTTCGTGGTAGCCTATGCCAATCCTTCCTTCCTTCCTTCCTTCCTTCCGTCCGTCCGTCAGTCCTTCCTTCCTTCCTTCCCTTCCTTCCGTCCGTCAGTCCTTCCTTCCGTCCGTCCGTCAGTCCTTCCTTCCCTTCCTTCCTCCCGTCCGTCCGTCCGTCAGTCCTTCCTTCCTTCCTTCCTTCCTTCCTTCCTTCCTTCCAGAAGAAAAGTCGATGCATGATATTACCCTGCTGCGAACCATTTCAACTTTTCGATCAGTTGACCGATCTTCACCAAATCTGGCATGGGAGCTGTGGTGTTAGAGGTCACGGCAACATCATCTTAATTTTCTATAATTCGTAACAAAAATATGGCGGGTACTAACTTGTTAGTTAGGAGCAACACCAGAGACCTGACGTTATATACGAGGGCGACACCACATCTTCGAAAAATACGTAACTTCAGTTAAGGCATTTTTTCTTGTAGACTGTAAAACAATAAAATGACGGCTGGCTGAAATGTACACTTAGTTTGCAGTTGGATGCCGATACCTAAGGACCTAGCTGCTGGAGGTAGTCTAATACGCATATGAAATTGGTACGGACACAGATCGTAAACATATTTACACGTCGATGTAAAATACTGCTCATAATTCAACAATTACAGATACCATGACGGTGTGAAATTTTGAGGTGATGGCCGACAAATTCTGCGTACATAGTAAAATCTGTACTTAAGTAACAAGTTCTTTCAAGAGCAAAACTATAAATATATATATAATAATAAGTAAGATCGTAGTTATAATGACAATAACGACAATAATCTATAACGCACTTCCAACAAATATAATAAAAATATTACTCGACCAAAACGGGATCTTATGACCATTCACATGCGAACCCAGAACACCACAGGCCACAAAGTAATAAAACTTCATTGATGAATTGTCAATTTCCTTAATTAATTGTGACATTAAAAACGCAAGACTTACAACATAAAGTCGATGCGACAGAGAAGTACATTAAAATGAGTCCTACCCAAAAGTCTTTGTTTCTTTTGAGTAGCCTGGCATTTTCAATAACGCTTAGCTAGATTCTATGCGCGTTCGTTTTTCAACGCCTGTTATAGTTATGCGCCTTATTTTAAGAAGCGTGAACAACTTCCATTCACATGAAGTACCTTGGCTCGGGTCCAGATATCTAAAAAAATAAACTACAAAGGTGTCGAACCAACAGCTTATCTAGCGTTTAATGTAGGTCATGACAGTCTTCCACGCAGTGTTCAATAACACATCAGCAGAATCTTTCCTGTAAACGTGTTCCAAAATTTTCGTCTTCACGAGTAAAGCCAGTGTTAATAAGGTTTCGATGTTGTGTGTAGTTAAAAAGACACTTTATTTAACGCAGCAATAATTCTGTTCCAGCGTTTTGGAGTTTCTTACACTGAAAGGCAAAGGTAAACTCGAGAAATGATACACATAATTCTGTGCACACATTGTGGTATTTTCATTTGAAATACACAAAAAGCGTCTCTTCATTAAGCCCAGAAGTTTATGTGATAAAGTGACTGGGTTTTTAAATCATACGCTGATCTAATTCCAAGCAATACAGTCATTCTTGAAAAGATGAGCGTAACTCGGCTAGCCTATTATGGACACGAGGCTCACCGCCGTCTTCAAAACACTGGTCGCTGAACCTGGTCGTGAGCCAGATGAGTCCATCTTAGTTTTTCACACTGTGCAGGTCTTAGCTGACACAATGATTAAAATCAAATAACCATCTTTTATTGTAAATGTTTTACACAAAGACAAACCCAGTCCACACATGCACACATTATTTTTCTCAAGTAATACCACCTACGCCTACACATCCCAAGTAGCCTCTTCCCTTCACTTTCTCCCACAAAAAATGTGTATGATTTTCGCAGCGACTTTTGTGCTACTGAATCGATTTGACCGTCCGAGTAATACGTGGTGAAGAGCACACCTTATAAAGTTCTCTGCTGTTCCAATTTTTCCACCCTCCTGTTACTTTTACTGCATCCTATTGTCGAACATCCTTCAAGTATGTTCTTCCGTTACAGAGATACAGTTTCACACCCACAGGCTACAAAATAAGCAAAACTGCAAATTTAAAGTTGCCCATACCGTGTACGTGTAAACCTAATCTGTATTATTTTTAACCAACTCGTACACTAAAAACACAATGTATCAGATTTCATAAAATTCCCCACATGTTTCGGTGTAGGCTACACCATCTTCAGGAGAAACTGTATTTGAACACTTCGAAACCACTGAGGAAAGTCGGTTTTTGTACTTACAGGTTCGCTTTTGGTCAGTTAGTACACTGTTAGATCCATATGTTTCCCATCAATCACTTAAAAAACACTTAAAAGTCACTTAAAAACACTTAAAACACTGAGGATAATGTCGATCTGGTTTTGAAGAACACTGTTGTCAGATGATGTAAGATCAAACCCTTTGGTAACTGTCGAGGTAATGTGAAGTATCGTCGTACACAGTGCCAAAGTGCAATATATAACTGCTGACGGTTCTGTAATGTCCAATCGGTATCGGCTTAAGCAAAACTGTATTTTATAATTTTTAATCCTTACGTTTTTCATATAGGCAACGGAAGTTCTTCGTATGTTATTTAACGACGCTGTCAGTATCGTAGACTATAAAGGATGAATGACAGGGTGACTGATAAATGACACACTGGCAGGGATTATGAAAGAAGCGGTCGAGGCCTAACCGAGGTACACTCCCGGTAGCTGCCAGGAGGCAGGGAGTATAAAACTGGAACAATTGTAAGTTAGAAGAGGCGTCCTGGCTGAGGTTTGAACCAGGCACCTATCGAACACAAGCCTACAGTCAGCCACACCTCTGCGTCATTCTGTTCACCCTTAAAGTTCTTCATACCATGCGAAAGGTTTGGTGTAAGATTTCCGGCAGAAGGGACAATTTTTCAGCAACAACCATTATTACAGTAACAACACGAATTACTGGATTTCAGTGAAACTTATAAGTAATGTGATAACTCCTTGCCTCTTAGTTAACAGACGGAAAACCTCGTTAAATCATAGAGCAAGAAACATATATGAGTATACACACTTTTCAAAATTTCTATTGTAAGGTCTTCATATTTTTAAATCTTTTCGGCTTCTTTCTTAATCACATTTCTATCTCCCGAAATTACAATATCTGTTACAGACATGTTCCTTCTTCATTATAACGGATTATGATATCCGATTTATCGTTAGGGATGGTTCTGTTAGTTTTCACTTGTCGATACCAATATATTGTACCTCACTTTCACGGCCTGTTTCTACTAATTTTAGAATATACTCATACCAGTGTTCCCAGTCTTTATCATCATCATCATCATCTCCTTTATGCAGGCTATTCACACTTATATACCTGACACAAACCATGTTTCTAGGGTATACTTGTACAGTGTCGCAGCTATTCCGTGCGTACTATTAATGGTGCATATAACGCTGTCTTCAATATTAAACTCCTTTGTGCTTCTACATTAGCACTTTCCGCAGTATGTGTGCTGTGCCCAATATAGCTGTTTTCTGTAGTTCCTTGATATCGTGCTTTCCTGGTATGCTGCTCAAGTATTTTCTTAAGGATTTTGAAATGGTTCTAGTTGCTCCTATTATAACTGGCGTCACCTTTGTTTTTAGATTCCACATGTGCTGTATTTCTATTATCAGGTCTTTCTATTTTAGAATCTTCTTTCTTTATCACATTTCTGTCTCCCGGTATTGCTACGTCAATTAGCATACATGTTCCTTTTTCATTATCCCGGATTATGATGTCCGGTTTATTGTTGGGGGTGGTTCTGTCGATTTGCACCTGTTGATTCCATAATATGGTTACCTTGCCCACTTGACTTGTTTCTACTGATTTCGGTACATGTTCATACCAGAGTTCACTGTCTAATTTTACCCCCAGTTCCTTACATATGTTGAAGTGCAGTTGAGCATACACTCTATCATGTCGCTTGATGTATTGTTCTTTTGCCAACACTGGGCACGCTGACACAATGCGGTCTGCTCTATACTCAACTTGGTGACATAATCTGCATTTGCTGACTGTTTGTGTGTGCAGTATTTTTGTCGCACGGTATTTTGTGTGCAGAGCTTGGTCTTGTGCTGCCACTATTTCACTTTCTGTTTCTGCCTTCAGGTCTCCTTTTGACAGCCAGAGGAACGTATCTTCCTCGCTAATCAGCTATTTATCTATGCTTCTAATGTACTGGCCATGCATTACTTTGTTTTCCCATTTTTCCTTTAAGGACTCTGCCAATCTTGCCTTTGTGTTTTGTATTCCATCTTGTTTCATGTCATTCTTCTCGTCTGATTGACTTAATTCATCTATGACCTTCGCTGCTGCTTTAACTGTTGATTCATATGTGGTTGACTGCTCTCGTGGCTTCTTATAATATTTACAAACTGGTCTTCTTTATACTTTTTGTTAAGATATTCTGCTTATTATTATCACTTTATTATCATCATTATTATTATCATTATTATGCTCATGTTGGATCTCCACAATAATTTGACACGCACAACTGCAGCGCTCCAGCGGTTAACAGTCTAAACCGCAGACGTAACCACAGACCCCGCCCAAACATGTTACTCACATCCCTCCAAAACGCATTTTAAGGGCAATTACTAGCCTCACACACAATTTCATGAACTACATGGTACGTATTTCACTGCACCACATGGTTGTACAGAAATTATGGTGCTTCAAGAAACTACAAATTAACGGGAGTGTAAGTGGGGGCCTCTAATGGCATGCAGTAAGCGCGAAGTTCCACAAAAATTGGTTTCGTAGTTTAGAGATAATTAACTAGCGAGAGAACCTGTGGACACAGACACACAGAGATCATACTAACAAACGCCTCTCTTTCAATACGAGTTGAAATGCATAGGTGATCCAGTTTAAAGCATTACCAGAACATACAACAGTCACAAGGTAAGTGATGGCAATCCCAAGAGGAAGCCACACTTGTCCCCAGTAACCACTGTCATGGTTTGTTATTCTCTCCCACCGCAAAGCACAGCAGGATCCAATCAAACTCTAATCACATGCATACAAAACCAAACATGTGATACGGTATACCTGGATATTTTACAGCGGTGGTTCAATAATTTCATGCGCAATACACGTTACAAATAAATTTCACATCACTGTTCATATGTAGAAACAGGGTATCATTTTCATAAACGAAGTGGCCTATGTAAATTACTTTCACTTACATTTCTCTGTTTTACTAATCCGGTTATTTATGGCTTTGCCAGCTGTTGAGGAATGGCAAATGAGGACTGCGAGAAAGAAGTCATGGTCTGTTTTAACACACCCTGACAAAAACTAGCAAAAACCTCAGTGAGGATAGTCAGTTCATAGCCACGTTTCGATCCTCATACCTAATACACTTTCCCGCAGTACTGTAGTATGCTATTACTGAGTCAGAGAATTTAAAAATAGATAAATCGCCAGTAAAATAACGTTCACGCCAAACTTCGCGAAAATCGGTCACTGAGTTCAAAAGCTGAAAGGGCGCGTGTCGAAGCACGCAGCGTATTTTTGCGTGTGAAGAATGCTGCGCCGCTGGAAATTCATCGCCAGTTCGTGGAGGTGCACGAAGCATATGTAATGCCACGGAAACATGTGTGGATATGGTACATACAAGTCCGATAACTGCAGGGCAAATGTTGACGACAAGTAGAAACCCAGACATCCGAGTACGTCTACTACGAAGGACAATGCTACGCGCAAATGCCCTTATCAGAGAAGACGGACACAAAAAACTGACGTAGCCCGAGTGCTGGACATTTCGCTGGCACAATTCGCATACCAATGTCCACGACTGGCGGGATTACAGAAACGTGTATGCACGCTGGAAGAACCTGACAATCACAAAGCTCGTCGAATACGACTCTCGCAGGCATATGACACATTATGCCGACCACGGACAGCAGTTTATGAGGGGCAGGGGATGAAATATTGGATCAGCTCACGACATCCGAAGCCAGAAATTCATCCATGATGCGGAAACACCCATCATTCACCCCCCCTACACACACACACACACACACACACACACACACACACACACACACACATATATATATATATATATAAAACACACGCACAGAGAAAGAAATTCAGAGCAACGTCAACAGTAAGGAAGATTATGGCATTGGGGTCATTCAGGCGCAATTCTTGTACATTTCTGTGACGACGGTGACACGGCAACTGCTGGGCATTACTGTGGTACACTTGAGAGGTTACGGTAGGCCATTCGTCGCACAGCGAATGGGCGACTGCACCAAGGCGTCATCATTTTGCATAACAGGCCCCATGCTGCCAACCTCACTTGTAACTCGTTACGGCAATACGGCTGCACCACCAGCCCTGCGTTCTCAATCTCGCGACCAGAAATTTCCATCTAGTCTATATGAAACCCTTAAGCGCCTAAATGGCAAGAGATTTGCAACAGACGCCCAGGCGAAGCAGGCTGTTACCTCGTCGCTACAAACATTTGATGCTGATTTCTTCCACGCCAGGATACAAGCCTTGGTGCCATGATGGGTAAAATACACAAATGTCAATGGTGACTACATGGCGGTCCGATGTGTACCATCTGCTACTCACGTACCATGTAAACATCTAAGTCAGAATGAAGTCATTGGCATCAGAGTATTTGCAACCTTATTTTCAAAACTATTTGTAGAATTACGCATATGTCAACATACATTCGTATCTGCGACAGACACGAACACTCAAAGCGCAAGACAAACGTGGAAAATACGTTTATGTCTATACTCTAATGTGCAGTTACACCTTTACATTACCACTATTATTCACGTAAAATATGCACAACCTTTACAGCAAGATCGAGACAGTTCGGGTAGAATGCAGAATTTCCTTACAACGCATAATGGTGGCCATTTCTTCGCCCTAAGGCATATAATCCTGCCCGAATAAAAGGACCATCCTCAAATCGATTCTAAATGTACTCGTGAATTTTGTACGTGTACAGCATGGTTTTGGAAAAACTAACGATATTACAATCAATAACTACGCGGATACGTCAAAAAACCAGCACACAACACACATAATGTATGTTCTTTATTTTCAGATCTAAAACGGACAGTCCACACTTGACTGTAGCGCGATCCCACTACTTTCCACACGTTTCCTGCCACAACTCAATGATCATATTGTGGAACAGCTTTTCTGTTCCCAGTTGAATGAAATCCGTGTCCTCAGTCGTCAGTCATCAGGTCGCAACTGTTCCCACCTCGCGGTCACCTTTAAATGTGTGGCCGCCCCGGTTTTGTTTCGTCGCCGGGAACATATTATAATCACTGGACGATTGATTCCACAAATACAATCGCAGTCAGTGTACAAGGTAGGTTATTTAGTTACGAAATTACGCGTCATGTAAACATAGTCCTTGACCGACCTACATATAGGCATATACGCACATGAAGATAGTATATGTTGCAGTGAAAACTAGATCCCTTCCATTTTTTTCAGAGGCTCACGCATTGTTATTCCATGCCGTTTTACACCTTACGCCAACTTAATTTGGAAGACATAAGCTCTTCACTTACACAAGCGTTGGCCTCGCTGCAAGGCTCGAAATGAAGCACCATGTCACACGGAGCATGCATATATTCATTCACACACTGTTATCGGCACCAGTCTCATGAATAGCAAAGGTTCGGATTCGTGTCATCCTTCATTTTAGTGTCCCCTAAAACACAGCAAACACTTCAGTGCGTTTTGAAATCTAAATTCGATAGGAATATATCCACTAACACAAGGATTTTCATTTCACAAGAAAATATCATACAGCACTCAGCAGCGCGTCACCTGCAATATGATGAAGTTCAGGGCTAAACTGTGTTTATTACACATTTTAACTTATGTAATTTATCAGTATAATGACATGCGAGGTTTTATCACGTGACTGTAAAAGCTTTATGCGGAATATCCCCCTGATAATTACCTTTTAGAGGTCGAAACGTGTAGGGTGAAGGATCACACCTCTATCAATATACTCTGAAGTTGTGTTCCGATTCTTTAGTAATATTCATTATGGATAAGAATGCGCAACTTTAAACGTGAGTTGTTCACTCACACTGATACTCGGTGTCTCCTCTGGCAAGACCAATCAGTTAATAATAATGGTTAGGGAAATAATCGCGGTTTGTTCCGACAGTCATACAGAATACATAACAGCTCTACACACTGTGGGCAAAGCACGGCGTTTCTAACGGTACACCATGTATTACATGAAAAAAAGGGCCACACAATATGCTTACAATACCGCCAACGATTCTGAACGTCAAGGTTCTCGCACTCTGCTGCATTTCATACAGGAGTGACGAAACAACAGGTTATGCAACTCTCCATCTATCCACGCACGACTTGAGGAATGCTTTACCGCTAGATAGCACGCAGTCTGGCTTTACACAAGCGATCATTTCTCCAGTTACATGTTAGAATGTGTGAAACTGCTGTCAAGCGGTTCAGCGGACAGAATGGTCTTACACTGATAGCATAATGCACAATGAACTGTTTCAAGAGGACGGTGACAATTATGTAAATGGGCCGGAAATTCCCTGTTACAATACTGGGATGTTGATCGTTATCACCACCACAAATCCAATACAGTTTACAGCTTCATATAGTATTTCCACCTATAATATTATCCTCTCACATATGGCACCAATACACTTTCATATCTTCCAAAAAACTTATCAAAAAGGAGCTTATTACTCAGGTGTCTAGATCTTTAATAACCTTCCTACTGAAATCAGAAATATCTCAAGACAAGCCAATGAAATTTAAACCCATCTTAAAGCATTTTTCATATACACGCTCTTTTTATACTATAGAGGAATACTATAATAGGTAATAATGGCCCTATTTATCTCATCTATCTTATATTATCCTATTTATATATGCTGTGTATGATGTATATACATCTAATAATGCTTTAAACTATTATTCTCAGGTCTGTTTTCTTCTTACATTATTGATAGTATATACATATATATATATACATATTACATTTTATACTCTTCTCATTATATAATGGTAACATACTGTATAAAAGGAATTAACTATTATTCTGTTTTATACCTTCTATCCTTACCTCTAGTCATTATATTGTATGATTTATGGTATAAATTACATGTAACTCTACAAAATTAAGCTGATAGTAATACTGTTTGAATATGTTTGACAGGAATGGTTCTATGTTGCATACAGCTGCCGTTGTTTTAATATGACACATTCTATATCCAAGGTCGTACCTTATGTCTGGATCTATGGCATGTTAAATAAGTTCAGGTCAGTTCAATTCAGTGACATACTTCTCAACATGTACTATCACCAGTACCAACATGGTGGATGCAACAATTCACAAGGAAGGAGAAACAGTAAGGTCCTCATATTATGTATGGCACCAGTTCTTCAAAAAATAGGCAACTCTGACTAGGCTTTTTTTTTTGTTGAATGGAATATAAGAAAATCGCGGTCACATTGAAAAAAATATTTAGGTCTCGGTTTGTTAGTGATAACCCATCAGCCATGAGAAAGGTGCAATCTGATATGCATATAGATCATAAACATAACACCACATGAAGTGTGAAATACTGTCTGAAAGCAAACAATTAAAAACTAGTGATTAAGTTCTTGAAAGAAATAAAAACAGCATCATAATAATCGTAATGGAAATGATACACAGCAGAATCATCATGATGGAACTCAAGATTACTTTTATTGTATCTATCAGATAATAAATCTACTCTGTTCACTTTCACATGTCATAGCAACTAACAGTACCTCAAAATACCAAGACAGGAGACCTGGTTTTACATCAGAATCGCAAAGAAACTGTAAAACAGAAAATTCTGTTAACTTTATTTTTGTAGGTAGATGGGAACAGACTGACACTCAATTTCAGCATCAAACACCCCAGTCCAGCTCAAGGGGGCATAATCACTTTGGGAACCACTGACACAGACAAACAAGCCTGTTCAAACTTTGCTACTTACTTCCACTTTTTCAAGACGTTTCTCAGATTGTGTCATGTTATTCATTCCATGCTATACCTTCCACGATTTCAGGCTTCCACTGTGATGTTGAAGAGATCTGTACTCTTCTGGGATATTACGCAGCATCGAGTGGTAATCCTTTACTGACGTTTCAGAACAACGCATTGGTCCCATCTTCAAGGGCCAAGAAGCCTTGGTCTCCTTGACCCTCGAAGATGGGACCAACACAATGTCCCAAAACACTGCTAAAGGATGATCACTCGACACTGCGTAATATCCCAGAAGAGTGCAGATCTCATGCTATACCTTTCTTGCTGATTTTGCTTTCATGTGAGGTTCATGCACTTACATGAAATTTTGTGCTGTCATGGCACTGACTATGCAGAATAATCAGTCTTCTAAGGTGTGACACTGTGCATTCAGAAATTACTTACCTTTTCAGAACAATCTACTTTAAATATTTCTTTCTTCTCCTGTCTCATACCATTCAGATCATACAGAGTCAGAGGTTCCAAAAATCTACAGTCTTCCACATGCACAAATCATGCATGCAAGCACATGTAAAAAAACATACAGTTTAATCCTCCAACCTTGGGTTTTGAATTATCATGTTAGTGATGGAGGGTCAGGTGATACACACCCAGCACAAACTACACTAGCCAGTCTGGGTATTCATATTATGTCAGGACACTAACCACTTAACAATGTCATGCCATAGCTCAAACGTTCACTTCTCACCACGGACACCTGACTTGATCCCCAATCAGTTCATGTGCAATTTGTAGATGAAGTGACAATGGGACATGTTTTTGTCTGAGAACTCTGGCTCACCCCCATCAATCATCACCTTGCCAATGTTCTACATTCATTCACTTATCATATGGGGGTAGCACAGAACAACACGAATACTAGCAGCCACAATACCAAGAGACTCAGTTGCATTCCACCATAAGTATTAAAAAACAGTTAACACAATGTCATCATGTATGTTGGCAATCTGCATTAACTATTGTTTCCATCACATTACAGGTGAGAATACGCAACACAACTTAAGGTACAAACTTGGATTACATTACAACTTTCACTCAAACATGTTACTTTCTACTGCCAAAATAATACTTACAAGTCTTGGTGCATTTACAGTGCCCAAATATTTCCTCTGACAAGACTATGTCTACCGATTCTAAGTATGTTCCCAAGCTTCAGAGTATGCGTAAGATACATACAGTGGGTTTCTCCAATATATTGGTAATTGCCAGACTACACAGCATCACATCCCAAAACAATATTCTTCATGTAACTAGTTTTATCTATAATTACTACTAAATCCTTTTCCACCTCTACCCCCACCTCCAGCCTGTGGAAGAATAATTGTGGTATTCATTATAATATTTACTAGTGGAAAATGCACACTGAAATTCATTGGGAAATATTTTCCTTCCCTTATTTTATCCCCTTCATACCTTGACTGCCTTCTCTCCCTCACCCATTAAAATTGTGCACTATCCACCAAGTGACTCACACACATATACAGACCTGACATCTGTGTAAACATGTGAAAATGCATTCCCATACAAACAAGACACACAGTTCATCAGTTATTAACCATCTCCCAACACACACTCACACAAACTTGTGAACTATTTCACTCAGAAACCAAACTATGTTCGTAAAAATGGAAACTGGGGCGCTACTCAAAAAGCTAATGTATTGTAGAAGGTATACATACTCCTCTGACAAATTAACATCACCAGTATGGAAACTGTGCCTTAGATCATGCAATTTCAGCCCTTCCTGATTCTCTGGAACTTTCCAGGTGGCATATTCCAAGGCAAAAGTAAAAAAAAACACAGGGGATGAAGCATTCCCCAGGTTTAGTTCATTGCAAACTGGAAAATTATCAGACAAATACATTCTTATAGTCATATCAGCAAGTTAAGCTATGACTGCAGCACAGATATCAACCATACACACAGTCATATTACATTTTCTTTCCATTTTAAACCTTTACGTTTACCTCTATAACCACTACTAGACATTCCATATGTGCACATTTTAATTAACATATTATATTTCAGTGTTCTGAACTCTATCAAAATCTTATACGCACTATTGATATCAATGACATAACATTTATCTGTGTGAATTTCAAGTTGATACATGTTCTTGCAACTTTTTAATTAAATTATTTTACTGAAGACAAATAACTAATGAAATTATTTGTCTGAAAGACTATGAACAACCAAAACTAATAGTATTAAACTTAACTGACATATTTAATGTAAACAGACTCAATCCGAAGGAGTAACAAATATTCCAAGCTATGTGATTCTCAGTTACATGACCATTCCTAGGAATGAGACTATCAATGCATGTCAGGGGGCACCTAACTTCCTTCCTAACTTCACGAATGGCGCGCGCGCCCGCACGCGCGCGCACACACACACACACACACACACACACACACACATTGATTATTTCCATTTTTCTCTAGTCTCTACCAAACACAAAAATGTATTATGCAGTTCATCCATACAACCGCACCCACACTATTGATAAGCAATGTGTTTGTTTGTTTCTGCTAAGAACATGCACCTGGCATAACAGCAAAAACTTTAAAACCACCTTCCACCCACACAGTCTACAGTACCACACTTACTTATTTAAAATACGGGATAATGAAGATGACTGCGGAATAGCTGCGACACTGTACACCCTACAAACACGGTTTGTTTCATGTATATAAGTGTGAATACCCTGCATAAAGGAGATAATGTAATGTAATGTAATGTAATGTAATGTAACAACAACAACCACCACCACCACCACCACCACCACCACCCTTATCCTTTCCAAGACCATACCCACTGCAACCTGTTACTGGTACCGTATAACTCCAATTACCTCAACACTGGTTATCCGGATTGGCTTGGCCCTTCAGGTAACTTTGTCAAAAATTCTACAAAACTAATTTGCCTTGAATTTACCGGTTATCAGATCGAGTACAGTAATGTAAAATGTTATGGCTGTCTAGAACTTCAAATCAGGCATGGTCAAAATGTTTAGACGCAGGCACATACTGTACATAGTAGCAGCCGAAGGAGTTCGCAAATTAGACAAGGAACTCCCAACTGTCAAATACATATAAGGAATTATGTATTCATGCTTTATTTGTATGTAAATAAATATGTAGCCTAAAAACAACCATTTGTAGAAATACATATTTTTTCCCACTTTAAACTGCCAATGTAGCCTATTTTCAAAGAAAAATCCAATTATCCGGATTTTCTGCACATCCGGATGACTTGCAGTCCCAATTATTGCAAATAAGTGGAGTTATACTGTACTACAAAACACAAACCTTCCACCAAAGCAGATGTATTTTTAAACTTTCTTCCCTGGTTTGGTTGATGTTCTAGAACCTCTGTTTGAATCCTGTCAGTATGTCTGTTACAATTTCTCCCATACGGTTCCATAATATCTTCTATTTCTAAAATTATATTTGTCACTGTTGTATGTTGCATAACTGTTTACAGTATCACAGTTATTCATTTGGCATGTAGGAAAAAATGGCTACTAGCATAATAAATAGAATTCCTGCAGGTTCAAATCTCTCATCGCCATAAAGTGCATGACCTGACATTGCTTACTTATGTTTACACCATAAATTTTCATGTTACATAACTCTTTTCTTAAAATCACGCTTTTGTTCAGCATTTTTAGCTTACTAATTCTCCAGGCTAAATTACTATTAGCCTTTATGAAACCTGTTTTGACTGTGTCGTAAATATACAACCATGGAATCAGTCCTGACCATTGCCCAATTTAAAACATGAATGAGAATAATACTGCACAAAATTCCAAGCCAAATCGTCAACTAAACACTACAATGTCCAATTACAGAATATTCACACCATTTCCTCTTTTTTTCTCTCTCTCTCCAGAAATATGATGAGAACAGCAAAATGTATGAATCACTAATATGTTACACCGTTACTACTTTTCTAACCTTCCTGAAATATGAATATACATACACTCCCGAAAAACGTAACTACCAGAAAGTTCATATATTGCACATACATATACTTGATCATGAAAGAAAAACTTCAACCATAAATATCTGCTTAAATACATTTTATAACGAAACGATCATTGCAAAATTAATGACACCGGAAGGCCGTCCACAACTAAGCTCCAACTACTTTCATACCTCCGCAACATTATTCACTTGTATTTCATACTAACAAACAATAACATATTTCTTTTACTTACTCCCATTTCTGTTAAAACATCTAACTGCGTATTTTCATCACAAACGTCAAACGTTTCACGGCAAACACTACTCACACTTCACACCCCACAAATAACCACAACACAAATCCACCAAAAGTTCTGTACTGGCGGCTGTTACGTTTAATCAGCACTCCCCTGAGACGTTAAAACATTAAAATCTCAACATATTGAAAGAGTTGTTCAACCACACTGCACAGTGAGAAATGAAACCTACATACAACATAAAGAACATTCTAGTTTTCATTCCTCAATATCAGAATGCACAGCACATCTCTCTAAGAGAAAAAGCACCTCACAATTAACATGGCTACCACCTCAAATCAATGTGGATGATTATACGCAAGCGCTTTCTATTATCAACAAATGGAACTGAGTTTGTAACTTAATATTGCAGAGACAGATGTCAGTCTACTGGCATATGCTCGCGTATCGTATGGATTGGTGTACCGCCGCCACCGTTTCGGAAGGTTTTCGTGCACCCATCTTCAGGATTGTCAAAGAACTCATCAGTAACTGTTCAGACTACATAATTTTTTATTCTCACAGCAGTTCTGATAAATAGTCCAGTCTTCTGTGATATGACACTGCACAGATTTAGTGCCGCGTACTACTGTCGATTTAGATAGGAGTCTTCTTCAGTTTTTTACAGCTCATTGGTTGTTGACCTGTGGTGGCTATGGTATCTGTTCCAGGATATTTCCTAATCTTTGGCATGTAATAAGTGGAAGAATGTGGAAATTATGTCTTGGCTATGATTCATGTCCTCCAAAATTAATAAATAATGATTAAATTACACATTCATTCCCATGTTACCAAAGAGGAAGGCTAAGTGACTAGCCTATCTCGTTCTACTTTCAGAAAATGATCACCTGCAAGATTCTTTACTATGCCGTAAGTTTTAAATTTTCTAAACAACCCTAATTTTCTACAACAACCTGATTGCGGGTACATTCAATACAGTACATACTTTTAAAACATTCTTCCTATTTTCTCATGTATGTTTGCATCTGTCAGGGGATTTCTTTCTGTGATGTTTCCCAAGGTAATTCTTCTTCAATTTAATATTTGCACGACACATGTAACACCAGCTTAATTCTACTCTATACAATCAAATCAGTTCTCCAATATAAACACAGTATCCTTTTTTACCACCATTCAGAACATCTCCTAATGGAATCATAGGCCGTTCTGTAGTTAAAATGACTCCCCCATGAAGAACATTCAATTGACAATGGATCTGTTATACTGGAACCTGAACTGACAAATCCAAGAACCTTCAAGAACAGTGACAAAAATGCATGTGAAAAAGAGCCTGTGATTGTTACTGGTTTTAGTAACAGAATCAACAACAGATGAATCCATACACTGGTGGGGTAATGCCTCATTCTGTGTTTTTAAATAGTACTTCATAGTTCTTCTGCAGATGATGCCATAAAGGATGATAACAAAAGTTAACTACATCCTAAATAGGAAGCTTTCAGTTTCTCTGGTTATGGTGTGATTCTGAAGCCGGGGTTAATGAAAATAAATTAAAGGCGCAAGAATTTTTCTCTTGTATTGTGACACAACTGCCACATATGTTTAAGATGAACTGCAGTCACAGCACTCTTATAAAAACATTTTACCATATTTACCCAAATATTAAGTGACACTCCATCTTCAACTTTCAGCAAATACCTACATAAAATGTTTTTAACTCTGTGCACAATTATAAGGCTATCCCCATTTTTTCAGATAATGGATTAGGAAAAAATGTTTATCTTATATTTGGGTAAATATGGTATTCCTTACTTCCAAATGATAAGAGCGGTGATGGTGGTAAGTTTATTAATTTACAGTGTCAAGATGTATATTGTGGCAATGTCAGATGTAGGCTTAAAATAATGTACAGTATTACATAAAAATGAGCAAAATTCATAATATTATTACAACAGAATTAATTTTTCTGTATTTAGTCTTATTAAATTGTCTGCGCATCAACAAAGCACATTATAGAACACTCTTAACGCTGTTCTCATTACAAATGATATTGATCAATGCGTTTGTATACAGGTATACATTTCAGTAGCATTACTCATATGCATAAATTTGATGTTCACAAAATAAAGTCAGATTTTGTAATTAAATCTTTTTTTAAAGACTTGAAGTTTCCAAACTTACAGTTTTCAGTGAGGGAAAGCACCATTCTAGAAAGCATAAGAGCACAGTGAAATAGCTTACTTCACAAATGGAATAACATGCCAATAACTGGGAAATGTGTTAGTGTTCACTTCTGTCCAGTATTTAAAATGACAGAGTTTTGAAACAGATGTCACTGTATTTGCTTGAGCAATTTACATACTGCACTATGCACTATTACAAAGACACTGACAGACATCCTCAAGAATATACTTATTTATTTGTATTTCTATGACAAATCTAACATACAAGGATGATCCTGTTATGATGACATTGCCTAGAGGTATACAATTGTATACCTTATTCATATTGTCAAACGAGATGACATTTTCTTACAGTTTCCATCTTTACTAGAAAAAAATAACTTCTCCTTATCCAAATTGTAACCAAGAAAGTATCACATTAAAGGAAACATATAGCCATTAATATCAAATGGGATTAGTCAAGCAGTATCACATAACAGGTGCCAATATTTGTTGGTTATTATAATGGGTATGATAGTCCTGCATCATTTATTCATCCACTACTACAACAATGAATATAAAATCAGGAAGAATTAAGTCACATGTCTGACTGTAAGTTGGCAGTCACAGCTTTTGCCCTGAAGAAATCAATTAAATTAATTAAGGCTGAGAATAAATCTAAATTCAACATGATATACCGAGTGGTTCTTTCATAATTTCCCTAGGCTTGGCTGCTGTCACAAAAGCCCCAGCAGGTGGAGGCTTTCTGTGCAATAAGCAGCTGTGCTCACTCAGTGAAATGTTAAAAGAAACATACTATATTTGCCAGCTATATTTTCCCATGTTCAGTTTATAAGGTAAAGTACATCTAACCTTTGTTGTCTCTTGTTCCTTCACTACTGTTTTCTTTTTGTGAATGCTATTACAAGATGCAGCAGAGATGACGAATGTACATGCTGCAAATATATACGCATCAATAAAAGGAATTTTACTTCTGCTGTTTTACGGATGATTATCCTTGCACAAATTTACACAACAAAACAAATTCTTCTGCAAATTTATTGTAACCTAATTTCAAAAATAACCAAACTGTTATTACCAATAAACAAACATAGTGGTATTTTTCATTTCCTTATTCCATCATACCATTAGTAAGAACGGGCAAAAGTATGCAATACATTGTGTGTTGATTAAATAATTATATACACGAATTTTAATTTCAAAGTTTAGGCTAGAAAAAGAAATACAACAGGTGCATGAAATGCAAATAAATATATAAAAGAAACAGAGCTCTTTACTGACTGAACACTTCCAAAAGCAGTTGGTACAGACATGAAGTTCCCACTTACAGAAGTCTCTATGAACTGCTCAGTTCCATATTTCAGAGTAATATTTGATGAAATTCCTCAATATTTAGATGTGATACATGCTGCATCCATAACAGAAAAGTGTAAGAATAATAAATAGTTCAAATCTTCATTAAATGAAATAGACAAAATGAAAAATATTTTAATTTTAGTAGGACAACTAGAATTTTGTAGTGCAATGAAACCAAGAACTGGCAACACACAAGAATAAAAGATGTTTTAAAAATTAGCACATCCTCTTCAGTCTAACTACCACCACCAGAACAAGCAGGTTGCATCATTAAATAACAGGACTGATGGTAGATGACACAAGGTATCCTGCAGAAAATCCTTATACTAAAGAAAACGGTTAAATTGTTGTCATATGACAGCAAGAAACAAACTTTCCAGTGTTTGTAACAGTTGCTAATGAGGTTAATCCTATTAAATTTCCACTTCCTTTAAGAAGGAACACAGAATTAACATTAAATTCCACTACAAACCTGAACAAACATAATGTTACACATCTGTTCCTGAAACGATGCTACAGGCAGAGTTTGTGATTAGTAACGTCTTGAACAGTGCACGGATGACTGACAGGCAGGTTCATACATGATCAGTAACAATGAGGAGTACTTTAACAATGGGAAGGCAAACATATAAAGAATGTGTATACAAAAGAGATTGCAATATTCAGAATTACTAAAAACCACTTTAAATCTCAAAACTTTGTTGTAAATCAAACATCAGCTGTTATTCCTTGCTTCAGCTCCATGCTTTTTGTAGTGGCATGAGATCATGTGATAGCTGTTAGTAAAATAAAACAGAGGAACTAGTTCCTGGTATGTAAATATGTCAAAAAACACACCAGCAAAACAACTGAAGTCCAGGCAGACATCAGAAAACCTTGCCAGTCAACCATAGTTATAATGGGGGAAGCATTTTGCTGCTTGAAAAAAAACAAAGAATACACATACATGTTCTGCAACATTGCTTCAGCTAATACGCATGAACATTTGCATCTGTGCAACCCACATAAGTATAATTTAAAGTGTAATAATGTAAACAAATTGCCAAGTACAGGGAGGTCAATTGAAAACCAAATCCTGACACAAGGCAAGCTTCACGACCACATTTCCTCAGATATATATATATATATATTATTATATTAATTAATTAATTAATTAATGCATGTCACAATACATGATGAAAATGACCTCCAAGTGTCAGATATGCTTGACACCTACTGAACAGATTATTACATGCTCTTTGAAGGTTCTGTCTAGAAATTGCTGACTCTGCATGGCAAGTTTAACAGTAGCTGCATCACTTGCACACTACCAGCCTTATCATCATGCACAGAGCACTGCATCATAGTAGTCACACAGTCCAGTTTAACCCTTTGCAGTCCAAATTATTTTCTAAGTTTCAATTTCAATAATCTTGTCCAAATTAATTTTCCAGAAACTTTATAATCTTCAGAGTTAAAAGAGCAGCCACAAGATGGCCGGAGCTTACGGAAAATAACATAAAACTCTGTGCAATAATGTGTCAATTTGAGCCTGACATTGGACATGGTACAACAGAACACACTGTTGAGTGTAACTTGACACTAGACTGCTTAGGGTTAATCTGCTGTCTGTAACAGATGTGTGAAGCACAGTGTAATATACATTTCTTCTGTTCGTGAGTATGCTGTACATTTTCATACAGAGGCTTTTCACTGTAGAAAGCTACATAAGGAAAGAATCATATGAAACATGTCACAAGAAATCTAGCACATCATTGCCTGGTGTTTGAGGTCCTTTGAAATCAGGCACATTTGGCAGATGAAGGAGGTTATTTCCAACACCTACTCTAACATGCAGGAGGTTATATTACATACATTATATGCAAAAATGTAAGGCCACTACACTTGCCATGTGTTTTGCTTTGGTTTTCAATTGAGCTATGTCTATAATAATATGCAGCATTAAGTGACACAGGATGTGTTAATGGATACTCCTGTATATATACACTCTGGTATATAAGTGTCTTCATGCAGCTGCTTTGATTTGCTGGCACATGCTGGAACACACTATTAGACAATTTAACAGTTTAGTGTTAGTTTCTTGTGGTTGTAGTAAATGCTTTATCAGTACAGCATTCCGTTTGTATCAAAACAAATGAAAGCATCTGCTCAGCCATTTCTGCAAAACTAGCAGAACTGGGGCTATATAAAAGAAACAGTGACTGTTGAGACTTCAGAAACAAAATTCCTTCAGTGTCAGTGAAAAAGTTGAGTCTCCAAGACTTAAGAAGGCACTACCGTCAAAACAGTTGCTCCTGATACCCAAGAACAATCCCTTACAAATTTCTTCCTCCAGAACAAGCATTGGAACTTCACACTTTGGAACATTTATAACAGTGCATTAGTTTAAAAAAATTTCTGGCCAGACAAATGGACTTTTCATAACAATGCACCATCCAATACAATGTATGTCAACTTCTCATATTCCCAAAACTAAAGTATCCTTGACAGGGTCCCATTTTTAAGGCCTTGAAGACATCAAGCACAATGTGACATTACCAAAACAATTTTTCCAATAAGATTCCTAGAAAATAATGTTTTCAGGCGTGGCAAAGGCATTTGAATGTACATTTCTTAATCAGAAGGTCAGTACCTTGAAGGTAGTCACACTCAGCAAAGACTGCAGATAATACACATTGTATATAACGAAAAATATGCAATGGTCAGGTTGTGTTCACAGCCGAAACGAACGGTATACAAGGCTCATGCTTTACCCAAAAATCACCAGTCTCCTGACACTATACAGAACAGTAGCAACTGTCAATAGAACAAAAAATCAAAAGATACAATATCATTTCTTGCAGAAGGTCAAACCTGAAAGCCATGTCAATTCACTGAGAATATATAAAGCTTTTAACAGCATCTGTTGTGTCATAGTTTGGCATATGTGTATCGTCCCTGTATTTGAGACTAACAAAAAAGACAAAAATATTCACTGTGTGAAATATAACCAATGGGAAAAAGAGATTCTTATCGAACACATAACTCATTTTTAACAACTGTTCACAAATTAGTTCTCCCTTGTTTATACAGCTTTAGTCTTCAACTTTCAGGTAACTTATAACAATTTACGATCTGAGGTTTTCAAACATTGATTTCTTCATAATGATCAAAGTCTTCTGGGATATGAAGCACTAACAGCTGGTAATTAGTTACTGATGTTTTGGAGGATCTTTTACCTTCATCATCAGGGCAGTCCAACAAAAGCTGCATAAAAGAAATGGTTGTCCTATATGGGAAAGAAGTGGGTTAGGCAGTTGGCATAGCAAGCAAACAGAAGTAGAACTGTGGAGTGGTCAAAGCCATGGACAGACCATGCCAGAGGAAAGAAGAGTGAAAATGACGAAGTGGGAAGGACAGGTAAACGACGAAAATAAGCACAATCTGCCAGCTCTGAAGAGGGTCATAATGCTAGAGCTGTGTCTCAATGGAAGATTTTCTCAGCTCCTTTAGGGACTGAATGAGATGTTTACATGACCTGCTCGAAACAAGGACATCCTTCCTGTTCATGGTGTTGGGATGAAGCTCAATCTGAATCACATTCTGATGATCCAGTCCATGTATCATGACTTAGGTGAGGGTTGTTTGTGCCTTCAAGCCGCATCCAGTACTCTCTGTTGAAGCTGTGCTGTACAGTATATCCACTGCCAAGACAACACAATCCTCTCCACTAACTCCAAATACATGGACTGCATCATCAGAGAGGCCACTCAGACTCAGCTCCATCCCAGCACTGTGAACAGGGAGCAAGGCCATGCCTTGAGGAGGTCATGGAAACCTCCTACTCCCTCACAAAGAACAGATAAAACCTGCCTTTGCCTAGCATTATGCCCATTTTCTGCTCTTTCCCTGTATAATACAGCCATTTCATCTGCATAATTTACTCTTCTTGGATTATCCTGAAGATGGTGACAACAAACAACATCAGTTACTAATTACCTATCAACATGGCTCCATAACCCAGAAGGCTTTAATTTTCAACTTACCATGTTTACATGAATATAACATGAGAATATTTTCCTAACAAATCATGTAAAAAATGGGGTGGTTGCATTATAATAGTGCGCAAAGTTAAACCCCATCCTGTTTTGGTATCTACTGAAAATTGAAGGATGTGAAGGGGGGTTGTCTTATTTTTGGGTCAATAGGGCATTAAAATTTTTCTCTACATGCATCTGACACAGGAACTGTGACAGTACAGCAAACTCTCTGAGATGGAGATAATTTGCTTTGCATTTGGTTCCTTTGCTGTTGAATAAATGGAAGCACACAACCTGCAAGTAATTCTTGTTCACATCTTGACTTCAAGTTATTCTTTAATACAATATGTGTGCATGGCTGTACAGCCTTACATAATGTACTTCACCTATGATTGTCTTGTCTTCTTGAACAACTTACATTTTCTTCAACTGTTTCCTTAATCTTTACACTGAAGTTACTCTGTATGTTATCCAACTGCTTCCGGTTCTCTCAAAAGAAGCACACAAATTCAAAATCCACAAACTTTAAAATCACAACCAAGTGACTGCCTTTACCCTCATGATAGGCAAAATTTTTGTTACAGTAACAAAAGCTGCAAAATCTGACAAATACTAATTTCACTAGCTTGCATTTGCAGCATCTTACAAAACTCCTTCCTGGCTCTGAATGTATGATTATATTCAAAACTCAATCATTATTGGTTGAGGAAAAGGTGCTGTGATGAGATTACGGATCACTGTCATGAAGGAAAATGGTCATGGGCTTATGAATGGAAACTGACATCAGCACTGCTTGTTTGTTTCAGATAACAAATGGCATGCCAATGCAGTCTCAGTCTCAAAAGACTGTTTTGTATATGTAAAATTTGAGGTCCTTCATGGCTATGACTATGAACATTACTATCTTCTGGGACATGACACTGCATAGTCTGGTATAAATTTTCCAACACTTTGGAAGAATATACTGCCTCCCTCTTCAGGGTAGAAAATGGAGGCAGCACATAACTCCAATGTTGGTAAACTTCACTACGACCATAGCATCATATCCTAGCTGACTGGAGCTTTCACATTGTGTACAGGCCATTCAAAATCTGTCAGTATCACATGTGTAACACTATCGTGTTACTGGCACCTGCTTTGTGCAACACTTCACATATATTTCATTTTAACACAACAGAAAAAGCTTGCACTGCCTCCATATAATGGAGAAATATTTTTCACTTCCAGAAAAATTGTTCCAAATCACATTATACAGCAATATTATGAAGAGATAACTACAATTATTATTATTTTTATTATTTTTGTATTGTACACTGTAACAACAGCTCTTAAATATATCTGCACTGTGAAACATGAGGTTCTTACAGCAGTGGTTATGACGATTATTGTCTTCTGGGATGTGGCAATGCGCAGTCCAGCAGAGAAGTAGAGATTTTTCCAGTTCTTCACAAACATCAGTAAATATGTTACAGACCACATGGCATAACATTCCAGAAAACAGTCATCTTCATAAAAAACGTTTTGTCGCACTTTTTGACGAGTAATAAAAGAAACAAGCACACACACACACACACACACACACACACACACAAACTAAAGTAAAGCAACAAATATCTATAAACATGATCTCATAGTGATTGTTTTACACGTTTGCCCCACAAATAGAATATATTTTACTTGACTATAAGTGACATTTAAATAAAAACTAAAAACCGAAGATTCTCGCGCAACTAGTAACATAAATTGTAACTCAGTAATTTTCACATCCTGTCACTAAGATCTGAAGAGCACCTTCCTCAGTCTGACAAACCCAGCTATTCCAATCTTACTGCTTCATATTTCCCACCTGCTACTGAAGCCTACATATATCATATGCATTTCCATAGAGAAATATATCGAATATTTTGAAATACTAGACACATTATGCAATAAAAATGTTGTTAAGTACACTAATTTTTCTGAAGTTGAATAATATGAGCCTCACATAGCAAACATAAATTTTGTATGCAGAATCCACCTTTCCTTCAAAATTAACATCTTCTAACTTCTTTCTTACTTTTCTTCTGAAATTCCAACATCTTAAAGGCTCAGAATAAAATAAGTTTTTGAGTTTGCAGTAAATAAGAAAAATGTAGCATGTCCTGAATAAACAGTGTAATTTTGAAAGTGGTAATTCTTAAGGCATCATACACAACAGTAATCAATTATCTGGTTCTTATGTATTCTTGGAATAAAGTATATAAACAGCACCAAAGGTTGTACCTATTTGTCTGCCCATCCACATACCATATTTTAGCCTCAACATACCCATGATATTCAGTCAAATCAGGCACCAGAGTCTATTCTTAACATTGTCTGGAAAATACCAGTTTGGTTCATAACAGTTAACCTTTTAAAGCCTAGCGGTAACTTTACGTACTACCAGGTTTAAGATTAAAAAATTCTACGTGGTGCCCACATCGCGTTTATGCGTTTTGTACAGATCTCAGAACAAACAGCAACTTTTGCCTTATAAAACATTTAGAGACTGGTTTTTATAACCGAAGTGGAGAGTGTTGACAGCACGGTACGCACTGAGTCCTTATATAAAACTGATACGCTTCGTCTTTAAGGGTTAAATATAATTCCTCCTACTGTACACAAAGCCCAAATCAAACTTACCAGTGAATCTCTTTACAAATGACTTGTGCAAGTGATACAAAGTATGGATCTCATTTAGATCCACAAATTTTGCATAACAGATTGCTTGATGCAGTAAATAAATCTTTACCAAAATAAACGGGAAAGAATTTCTCACTTCATCAAGTGAGAACAGTTTTTCAATGACAAATTGTGTCTGCAGTCTAATGGAAACAACTACTGGCATTCACTTCCTTTCCTTTTTTGGTTGCTCCAGAAAATAGTTGCAGTAGTCTCCCTCATCCAACAGTGCATTGGAAGGGGTGATCCTGGCACACTGGACAAACAGTGTTGTCCCAACTTATGGAAAATAAGGTTATGTGACTGTGGACACTTGTGGATACAGACAAGAGGCAAGCTCTTGTGAAAACAGAAATAAACATTCAGGTGTACAGCAGGACACCAGTCCAATGGTAAGAATGCTACTTTGTAACAGAAAATGCAGTATTTTATAAAGTATTCATCATATGAAAATATATGTAAGACTAAAACTGTTCATATTAATAAGATTTATGTTTTAGTCATCTGCCAATATTTCATACAATGACCCATTTGGGAAGACAATGAAGTTTGATTTCAGCTTCATGGAAAATTAAGCGTTACACTGCACTGATACAGTCAAATTACATAATCCGGCATTCAGCACACTTTGGGTAGACAATAAGAGGAGTAATACTGATTGAAATACATGTTGCATATCCTACTCTCAGCATCACTTATGTTATTCTTCATTTTCTATAACTCCTACTGTGGCTGATTTTCTCTTTTCCACTTAGCAAGTCAACTTATGTTCTTCCACACAGGCAATAAGTTGTGTCTAAAGGTGGAATCTATTAAACTATGATTTCTATTGGTTGTTATTTTAAACAGTTTCAGCATATTCTACAGTGCTAGCTCACACTTACTGTAATCTGATATTACTTTATAACATACGGTCCAAGATTTCCAGAATACAATCAAGGTACGAAAGTGCTTCTTAAAAGTTTCGATAAGATTAATCCAATCAACCTACTAAAACTGCACACATCATGGACAAGCCTGCCTGACAAACTGATCAAAAAACTATATACGAAATTGTCCTGGAATATGGAAGACATTTAGTTATCACATAATTGTGATTTTACTTTTCATTATGTATTAGGTACATAATTTTGATATAAATTCCTTTATTTGACTTTTATAAAAGGAGTCATCATAATACAACACATAAATTTTTTACTGAAACAGCATCAAACTTCTTTCCTCGAACCTCTCGCTACAACAGTAATAAACTTTAAAACCATTCAGGACATGGATTATTATTGTTATAACAGAACTAGAAATGTTGGCTGGCAGGTTATTTTGCCCAGAGAACCTCATAAAGCTTATCCCTTCTCCTGCTGCTAACAACCACACCTTCAATACCTGCACGACAATGAAGAACAAGACAAAATAGCTCTGTCAACAACTATAATTTCTTAAAACTTTCTCTCATAACATCACAATATTTTCACAAAGAATTCTGTCAATGGCTTTTTCCAATACGGATAGGGTTGCCAAGAATCCATGCATATGTGGGGTGTGTCCTTAATTTTACTGCTCCACTTCATTTTCAATGAAAATTCTATCGGGACACAGAAGTGTTCAATATGCAAGTGCCTGTAGAAGAAAAAAACAATCATGCAGAGTTAACTTTCCTGTTATGACTGTTACTCCACTGGGACAACCCAAGAATACTGACCCTATTTTGTAAACCACATACCTCAGCAGAAGTGTTCAATGTACTACTACTTGTCCAGCAGTTTATATCCAGAATTTATGAGCACAACACATCTACAGACTGCTTTGTCTTCTTAACGATCATCCCATGAGGCTAAGGAAGGAGTTCACTAGAAATCTCTAGAACTGAGTAAATTCTGTAGTGTTTCATAAATAAGAAGCATGCCAAGCAGTGGGCATTTGAAAATACAAACATGTGATATTAATATTCATGCTTATAATTTTTTTTAACCTTAGGTATCATTAATAACTCCCCTCATACGAGTTGGCAATTTGTAACAACCTTTCTTCCTACCCCAAATACCAGACCCCATATTTCTAAATCAAACTTATCTGGCAACCCTCATTATGGAATAATTAAAGAAGAGGACTAAGAAAGAGAGAAATTTGTAAACAAGTGTCACATTTACCACTGGTAAGTTTATAAGCCAGTAGAGCCCAGCAGTAGTCACACCCATCTGTGGATTTTCAACTTCCATGTTTTTATTTTAAATTTCTTTAAACAAAGAGAATTAAATTCCCAAGGTCCTTTACTTGTATACCACCTCTTTTCATACAAATTATTGGAAACTACTTGGGTATGAATCAACATGTCAACCTAAATAACATATGTGTCAAATAGCCACTGAGAGAAAAATATGAATTGAACTCTTCCCCAGACATGATATAAATAAGCTACTATTTCTGTAATTATGACAGCAAATCTACAGAAGGATTCCCTTTATATGCAATGGTAAAAAGTTCAAAAAGATTGTTCTAAGAAAATGGCATAACCATACAAAACTCTTACCTATTGTACAATCACAAATTGTGAGGCTACAGCTTGGCAAATACAAACTAATTTCATAATTCTTGTTTATTAAAATCATCTCTTGTAGATCTTCTGCTACAATACGATTCTAACAAACTGAAAGACAACATGAACATACAAACCAAACAGTGAAAAAAATGTTATTACAAAACAAAATATCACAACACACCCAGATATACCACACACACTCTGAACATATTCGCCACCTAGTGTATAAACAAAATAACCATTCTTACACATTTCTTTTTATAAAGTGCAGTTTCAGAATGGAATTTTGTAATTTTTGCAATCTGAAATGTTTTACAAAACATAAAACGTCATGTGCAGTCACATATATGTCATTTACATCTCCATCAATAAATGGTTTGGTTCTTCACACTTGTAAATAATATACTACATGAAATTATTATTCAGCTTTCACATTCATGGGACTCTGTGTAAATGCTTTTATTCTGCTATAATTGTAACATCATCAAACTAAAACATTAATTGAACAACAAGTATCATGTGCGTTAACATTTTACCACAGGCTTCCAAAGCCAGTGACAGTATATTCAGCACAGTTCTCAATGTGTTTCACCCACACTGTAATAAACATTAAAATATGAATTCTATATTTACTATGATCAACATTACATTAATGCTATCTGTCCTTTTTTTAAATATTGTACACACCATAAAAATGTCCAAGTTTGAGATTTTTCTTCCTTTCTGGTTCCTTCAGTCACTTCTTCACCTTGTCCCATTTCCCAGGAACAGGATGCGAGACATGTATGCATGTCTGCTTTCATTCACAAAGTCAAATATTGCATGGTTCAGAAAGTGTATGACCACATTTGACTAACTGGTTCATATAAACACAACTTTTACATTAGATTTACACCACCCTGGTTACTAAAATTAAACTAAATGACTTTATGTGACAACAAACACAAAAATCAGTCACCACTATTAGTTTGATTTGCACATAGGTGTAACATGGGGGGGAGGGGGGCGGCCAATTCCCCTCCAACATTTTTCCTACCTAAGAATAGCTTTTTGGCTACTGAGTTGAAGAGGGGCAAATAAAGACACTGGGGTGAGAGTGGGAAGGGGTGTATGTGTATTAGAGACTGGTTGAAATCAACCTTCCCCCTCTTTCTAACTTGACTCCTTCATAAATTAAAATTTCTAATATCCATGGTTGATTGGGCCCCCGCGCCCCCCCCCCCCCAAGTGTTATTAGCCACATGATGGCTATGGATTTCCATACATCTTTCCAGAACAGTCAGTCACACTTTCCAGTTAGGAAACGAAAAGAGCACTACACACAATTCTCAACAAACACATTCTCTCCCTGAATTATCACACCTTTACAACAATGTACAGTGTAAGTGCTCAAAATACAGCTGAAACCAAAAAGAATATATGAAGTGTTAAATACTTCAGGTACCTCAGTGAAATAAGATAGTGTCACAGAAAATCATTTAGGGTAGTTTATCAGAATGTCAAGAACACCCATGAAATATACCTTTAAAATGTTACATTGAATAACTGACTCCAGATAACATTGGAGCAACCCATGTGGGATGAGTATTTGTCATCCTCTTATAGCCGAGCATTGAGTAGAATAGTTGCCCATTGTTGCAGACTGTGGAAGCCCAACATCTGGTTTGGTTCTCCCAATGGGGGGAGGCAAGACAAATGTGAGAGACAGCTGAAAGCATGCTATCACAACACCAACCCCTGCAATTCTCTCAACAGTTCATCTTCCTTCTTGATTTTCTCTAGTTGGTTAAGTTCAAGTTGGCGACCAGCAGCCCGCTGTTGTTTGAGCCGTGAGATTTCAACAAGCTTCTGCAAAATAATTAAAAAAGAAAGAAACAACTCAGTTTCAGTAGGAGCATACTCTACAATGAATGTCCCCAAGCTTAGGGACCTGAAGTCCACTAAATTCTCTTTAGCCTCATGTCCAGATATGCGGTACTTACGAGTGACAAACTGAAAATCCTGTGAAGTAAAGACACCATCCCTCTCTTTCTTTGTCATTCACAAGTACTTCTGAGGAACCATAACACACATTCAAGATTATTACGAACATGGCAGGTCACAGGCAAGTTACGTTCATCTCTTTACTTGTGCTAAATATGGGTTATTGCGACAGAATATAAAAATGAAAGTTTATAGACAAAATTAAATGAAGGCCTTAAAAGAAGCAATACAAATTCTATACTGTAAAGGTAGTTCTGAGCACGCTATTAGATATCATCTGGGCAGAAGAACTATGTAAACATCTATAGCACTGTAAAGCAGCAAGCAGCGATGGAAATGTACTTTGGAAACCACAATATTCACGAGGCATTTTCAAAATACACACTGGTAAGTATTATTACAGTTGCATAAGAAATTGTACCAGACGGTGTGAATGTGATTACAGAACAGCAGTCAAGATATGAAATGAACTACACAGGTGCAGAATAAGACACCTTGTTCCCTTCACCCTCATAGGCCCAAATATTGTCCTCAGCACCCCCAGCACCCTCAGGCTACATTCTTCACTCAACATACAAAACCAAGTTTCACATATACACAAACAATGACCAAAACTGTACTTCTGTATACTTCAGTCTTTATATTCTTAGGCTGCAAACAGGCAGACAAAAAATTCTGGTCCAAATGGCAGCAGGCACTCCGTCAACTTCATATTCTCTTAATTTCTTCATGTGTGCAATTTTGCTTTATTTCCATAATTCACAAATATTTGAAATATTCCACATATTTAAAGCATTTACTAGCTACCTTTACATTGTGAAATACCCCACTATAAAACAAAACACTCCTCACATTCAGAACTCAGTCACTTGGAAATGCCTGCATGCAACAACCAGAAACTTTGCAGCAGCAGCACAATTCAATGCAATCTACAAAGCAGATTTCATTCAGACTTTTCATGCACATTTCAGAACATGTCCTGTAGTATTTGAGGCAGTCATATCTTGTGAAATGCTCTCATGATGACCATGATGATCAGAAAAGTAAAACAACTTCTGTCTCATTTAAACATCTTTTTCACCTGTTCCTGTTTAATTTTTACAAAAAACTGGGTAGCTTTTTCAATTTTAGTTCAGGCTTTATGTAAAACGTAATATTATATGAACAGAAAAAATAAAATTACGAAACAAATGGCACATTATAGAAAGAAAAGACATAGTGTTGCATGCCTTAAAATGCAGTACATATATTTTTTGCTTAGATATCTGTATAACAAATTTACTGCTGTGTAGTCCCACCTGCGTACCGCACATAGCACTGCTGATCGTGAAGGGTTAATGTTATTACTTCTTTACCAAGATGTCTAACACATCAGTGTCCTACACAGCATGACCTATTGATTTCTATGAATACACAAAGAACTACAAACTTCCAAATTTAAAAAAGCACAGAAACTATTTTTCTGTGATCTCAGTGACTAGCACAAGATCCAAAACAAGCATAAAACCACATCCTTTAAAACAGGAAGGAATGTCTTCTGTTCAAGTTCATGGAGAATTCTGTTTTAAAAAGTTGGATATGTTTTACAAGTTCACATAATACAACAGTTCAACTTACGCTTTTCAATTTCTTGATTTTCTTTTGCTTCTCTGGATCTCCTGTAAGCTCAGAATCTGAAATTGCTACTGATAACTTAGGTGCTGATACTATTACTGAATCGCCATTTGTAACAATAGAGCCCAGCGTCATAGTTGTGGCTGTAGCAGTACCAACATTGCTAGTGAAAGCAGCACCACTACTGCCACCTGTATTCCCTCCATCTTGCTCTTTTTTTGCCTTCTTTGCTTCCCGCTTTTTCTTCAGTTTTAATGCTGCCTTTGAGGGATTTGCTAAAATAAAGTAACACAATAATTCTTATTTTTTACATCTGAAACAATATCTAGATTGCTTACACAACTGCCAAACACAGAATGCAGAACATTTGTTTATTCCTGGAATAAAGAGCCCAGCAGTAGTTAAAATGGGCATTCAAGTACAGCAAACCCTCGCTGTTCATAGCGGTTACAATCTGAAAAATCTTGCAAGTGTCAGGCTTCTGCCACAGAGTAGTTAAGGTCTTCACTCTTCTGGAATGTTAAGCACCATAAATATGTAGTTAGTTACTGATGTTTCAGGATAGCCTATCAGTCATATCTTCAAAGGCCTGGCAGTCCAAGAAGTCTTGGACTGCTTGATGGGCAGTCCAAGAAGTCTTTGACTGCCTGACGCTGGAAGATAGGACCCACAGACTATCCTGAAACATCAGGAACTAACAAGCACACAATGCTGCACAACATCCCAAAAGAGCAAAGACCTTGAAAAATACTGCAAATGCTGAAACAATTATTCATGAAGCCTCACGGTAAAAATGGGGCTGGGTGAAATGACACACAAAACATAGTATGTAAAATAATGATTAAGATTAAGGAAAACATTTATGTACATGATTACTGATGACACTAATATTCCTGGCTGAAAGTTCTCAGGGTGATCAAACAATGCGGAATGCATTGCAGAAGGAGAGACAGAAGACTTAGTGAAAAAATGGGTGATCTTTGATTGTTTGCCTTTATCTGTGTGTCCTCATACACCTCCCTGCATGATGCCGCAACAGCCCCCCTCTCACACTTAAATTTCAGATACTTATTCAAGAAATGGTCGACCTCAAAGAAATGATCAACTAAGTGAACTGAAATTTGGAGGCCCTTCTCCAGAACACTGGTAGTCAGATTAAGTCTCTTTGCAATAACTTTAGAATCCTCTCCTTCTTCTGGTTCATTGAACAGTGTAAGCTGTTCAAGGTTCTCCTCAGTTAACTCAGCAGCATGAGAGTTGAGAACTTCATGCATCTTAGCCTCCTCCAAATCTGAAAACCCTTCTCCTGGAAATGTACAGGCTAACATATGAATGTCCCTTACTTCAGTCTGCTCGTTGGTGAATCCCCCCGAAGTCACTGACCGCTTCAAGCCAAAGCTTCTTCCAGCAACCCTTCTCAGTCACAGACTTCAGCTCATCCTGGGACCACTTTACATTTACTATGCAGTAAGCAATGCTGTACCATTTCCAGCACATACACTTACACTAACAACACTTTCCCTCTGAATGCAATGCAACATACAGTGAAAGGTGCGGCGCGTGTAATTTGTCTTGAAAAGTTGCAATCACTCCCTGGTCAAGAAGCTGTGGCAGTGAGGTACGGGTGTTTGACGGGCACTCAACTTGCATATTTGGATGGGGTACACAAAGATCTTGTGGATGACCTGGTGATTTATCAGATACAAGAAGGGCCTTCACAGCTAGATTCTTGGACTTCAGAAACAAGTCAAACCAGTCTTTACCAGAATGGTGTTCTCCAGCACCACTGACTGAAAATCATTTTTGTGTCTCTTCTTCCAGAGATACACAGAATTCCTCTCCATCTCTTTGAGGAAGAGTCATGATGACTTACACAGGAAACTTCATACTCAATGGAGCACTGGGCATTATTGTTTCCTATGATCTTGTTTCCATTTTTCTTGATGAAATGAACTACCAATTCATTTATACCAAAACAGAATCCTACCATAGCAATGTTCATTCCCCTGTCCAACCTATGCAACACCTACACTTTCTCTCACCAAGACATGACTTTCCTTTTATTTTTATCCTCAGGCTCTCCATCAGCATGTACATCAGCCTTTCCAGAAATTATTGAACATGAGAGCAACAACTGCTTCTAGAAATTGTGAGAAGTGCAGTCAAAGGATACCCTGTACTGCAGAGAGTTAGGTAGCTACTGCATGAGACAGCTGGGAAGATGTGGCCTCCCCTGTATTACTATGCAAGTACAGTCATGAATGAGCACATAACGTACACCATGATGCATGAGGGCTGCCACATTTCTCTTCCACAAATATGCAAAACCTACATGCACAAACCCACAAATGAGGATGGTCTGCTGTAAAATGTAAATTCAATATAATAAGAATTAATAAAATTCACAAAAATTGCAACATTTGAAAATTAAAACAAACTTGAACTGGGCCTGGAAACTTCCATGTACACATGTCAAGGTCTGAAAAGGGTTTGAAGAGAAATTAAAGCATGTGGTGTGCTCACTGTACTTTACTAAATAGCTTACCAAAGGGTATGAAAAGAATTAAGTTTAATTCAGCACTTTCTACTTCTACAGCAAAACAGTGATACCAGATTTTGTGGAAGTTGGTCAAATAGTTCAAAGTTGGCAATGAAGCACATCCAAGAAATGGAAACATAAATTACTGGTGTAGTCCGCACTGCACTCATTCGGGTAACTACTTCAAGCACCATTGCTATCATGTAATAATGTGTCACTAACGATCATGCACGAAATGAACAATAAAAAATGTGTCACTATTTCTGTCTTAAATTACAGCGTGGAAAAAAGATATGAACTCACAGTCTCCACCTGGCCGAGCATTGCTTGCTGAGTCGTCATCATCGTGGAGCTTGAAGTTACTTTCTCGCCCACGGGCTGATGGAGGACGGTATGCTTGCTTAGAAGCTGAAAACACACCACAAATGCTAAATCTTCAAGTTAGTATGTAAAGGAAAAATTAAGACCCCACCATGTAAAACTTTAAAATCAATTTTACAGTAAAATTTCCAACTGAATATTTGCAACTTTGTTTTTCTGACTGCTTGATCTTGTGTTCATTTGTATTTTCTGTACCAAGCTTCACTTAAACCCACAAACTGTTCAGGATATTGGACCAGGAGGTGCCATTATTGCAGGCGTGCAAAACGCCCAGGTGTCAGGCTGCTGGGGAACTGAATTTTGTACAGTGGCACCTAATATTTGTGTGCTCTCAGTATGTCACCCTTCTAGCACCCAGAAATTTGAGATGCCTCCCAGATTTTCGGAAAATTTGTGCATCCCCGCATCAGTGTCCCTTCCACTTCAGATGTGCCATGTTGGTATTAATAATTGCAATAAAATATAAAATACAAGACAGGAAAGCTTCTAGGGGCATCATCACTACGAAATTTCTTTAAAATTCCTTCTGTCCGATGTTTCTGTGGAGCAATGAAACACAGAATGACACAGTGATGACATAAACTTCCTTTACCTTACAAAATAGGGGATAACTACAATGAACTGTTGAACAGGACAATGGGACAATGCAACTAAGGTCATCTTAATACAGAACATCCTAGTTGGTGTATTAATCACAAGTGTATGCTTATGTAGTTCTTCAGTCACACCCACAATTTATATTATAAACACTTTCTTTGGCAACTAGCTTCAGCTCAGGGACTGAGCCATCATCAGGCCACTAACAAAAAACTATAAAAAAGAAGCTCTGTAAACATTACAGGTAAGGGATCTCCCACTTTACATCATTGAATACATTATGAACATATATAAGACAGTTAGTTTCTTCAGTGACACCTACGGAAATGTTAAAACTGTGTGATTGTGAAATAAATGTTAAAATACCAAAGTTACAAAACATTAGAAAATGATATTTAAAAAAAGTAATTTAACCCTTTAAAGACGAAGCGTATCTGTTTTATATAAGGACTCAGTCTGTACCATGCTGTAAACACTCTCCATTTCGGTTATAAAAACCAATCTCTTAATGTTTTATAAAGCAAAAGTTGCTGTTTATTCTGAGATCCATACAAAACACATAAACGCAATGTGGGCACCACGTAGAATTTTTTAATGTTAAACCTGGTCGTATGTAAAGTTACCACTAGGCTTTAAACGGTTAAAAAGAGTTTTGAAACAAAAAGTCAACTGTAAAAGGTTTTATGTAAAAGCAGTACAAGTATGAAAGTGACAAACTACCAGCATCATCCAATATGCTGGAAGTTACTGAGCGTCCTGGAAAAGTATACCCATATTCTCCACACGTAACTTGTCAAGATAACAGGATGAAGACTCATGCACTAATAACATACTGGTACTACACTACGGCCCTGCCTAAAATAGGAAACCATATGAAACCATGCAGATGGTTATGGAATACTTCTGTTATCGTTGGACTCCAACTGAAGAAATGATATAAGAACATAAGAGCACAAACACATGTTTTTAGAAAGAGATGTGACATACACTCATATTCTCTGCCCCTCACCTGCTCACCCTATGACCCCCACCACTCTTGTATGCTAGGCGGCTCACGCATCTGAGCGCCATAAGATTGCGATTTTCCTATACCAGTTGCTTCTCACATTTAATTCTGGTACCGCATTATACATAAAAACCTTTACTGCTGACCCTTTGTTTCAAATCTCTTTTTTAAATTACTTTTCAAAATATTATTTTCTATTGTTTTATAACTTTGGTATTTTAACATTTAGTTTATGATCACACAGTTTTAATAAGTCCTTAGGCCTCACTGACAAAGTTTAATTGCCTTATGTATATTCATCATGTACTCATCGATGTAAGGGGGAAGACCTCCTACTTATAAAACACAACAGAGCGTCCTTTTTTAAGGTTTTCTATTAGTGGCTTGAGGATGGCTCAGTCCCAAGCCGAAACCAGTTGCCAAAGAAAAGAACATATATAATATAACTTGTTGGTGTGAATGAAGAGATAAATAAACATACACTGATAACTAAGGTCACCCTGTACTGAAAGATCACCAATGAATCCTTCATCACTTACCCTGTGGTTGACTTGGCTGGATTCCTTCAACAGGTTTGTAGTTTATCACAGGTTCACGAAAAATCCCAGGTGGAAACAACTGCCACAGAACTTCCCACAATTCCTCTTGTTTATTCCATGGGCGCTCATACAGTAGCGTTCCACTGTAGTGCCAGATCTTGAACCTCAACACACAAGCCAATAAGCCATGTAATATAACAACAGAGGTATTCTACCACAAAATAAAACTTTACTGCACATCAGGAAATAACATTAATTTACAACTGCTACAACAAACAAATAAGAGAAAGCATCCTACAATACTTCATGCTCTAAGGAATGTTTCTCTTTTTTATAACCCATCTTATATGAAGTTCCCTAACATTATTCCAGACTGATTCCATGGAGCACAGCTCATCCTGAGAAGTTAACAGATACTCACGTACACAATAAATTCCCCCCCAGTTACAGAATCCAAAGGCGCATTACCATGTTCACAAGAGCTCAGCACTTGTCCCCCTGGTGAGCCAGATAAATGAAATCCACACACTCACAGTAATTTGTTTTACGTTATTTTATATTGTTCAAAATCAAGATTATCAATTTTGCGTATATGATGCTTTGAGCTGTTCATCTTTTCCAATTTAAGGTTAAAATAAAAGTGGTGTATGTAAATATGAGACATAAATATCATACATAGTCACAAAATATATTGTCTGCAATTCTGCATACCTGTTTGTTGCTTAATCACAATGCACACAGTCAGGCAATTAGTTTATGACACAGGAATATTCTTTGACTTTTATCCGGAATTTGCTTTACCAGATCACTCTGTTCCTAACACAAATTACATTACAAAACCAGCATATTATATATAAAAACATTTACCCATTTCCCATCCGTAATCTTGGAGCAGTTGTTGCCGTAAGAAAATGCTCACCATCGGGTGACCAACGAAGTAATGTAGTATCAGCTGCCTCCATTTTGGCAATCAGCTTCCGTGCCGATGTGTCCCATAATTCAACATTACCTTGGATATTACCAAATCCACCAAGGATCAAGAGTGATGGTAGTTAAAGAAATATACTCCGTAAGGACACAGCTGAAATTTTGCCTTGAACATCCAATGTTTTGATCTTATCAAAAAGTTTTGCCTTATAATTCACACAGATTTACACACAATTCTCATACTTACAATACATATGAACATTGCTTAGAAATTCTGACAATATTAATAAATCTAATACTGACTGTATTTCAGCGGAAGCTAAGAAGGGTATATAAGTAGGACTGAAGTGAGATTCTCCACTCCCAAAGTAGTGCATCAGTTTGTTAGTACTTCCGTAATTCTCGACTTTCAAAGCAATATATCAGCGCAAGTACTTCTGGGCTTCTCTGCTTACAAAGCAATATATTAGTCTGCAGGTACTTCTGCAATTCTCCATTTCCACAGCAACATATTAGTCGGCAAGCACTTCTTCGTCAGTCACCATCAGTAGCATTCAGACTTCACAAAGCAGTACACATAGTTTTATGATCCTAAGATGTGCACTCATTTCTTGTGTATATTTTTGCATGTAAGGGAACATCACTGCAGCCTGATGTCCCTTCAGCACCATCTTTATCATTCACTAATATATGCAACCCTCAACTACATCACCACATCATGCTACATAAGAAACAACCTGTATTAGTATCATGAATGTTTATCACATTTGCTGCTATTGCATTTGGTTTACTAACACAGTTTTGAAAAAACAAACATGCAGGTAAGCACATTTCACAATACCACGTTTAATAGAGGGTACCTGCAAATGAATGAAACAATCTTCACAGTTTTTGCATAAAATAACCCAGGATTTACATGCCTCATGATAACAACCATGTGTGGTATATGCATGTATTTCTTGCATAACCATCGACAACAGCTCCTTACTTTAGAATTTTACATTTCCAATCCACACTCCACAACTTCCGCACTGTAATACTTTTTGCATCAACTACAGCCACATATCTAACATTTGTAGTCATGTTTGCTGTCAGTGGGAGATGACTCGCAAAGTTTTCAAAGAATCCTTGTGTTAAACATGAAATTATTTGTCTGCTGTTGAAGTAAATAGCTGTTTGACTTTTTGTGTTACACTTTATTGTTGGTTTGATCAACTCTTTGCACTGATTAAGGTATAATGTTGCTTCCAACAAGTGTGTATAATGGCTGCTTGTTGTCTTTTAAAAGCTGCTTCAGCTGCCCTTTCACCATCTGTGTCTTGCATGATTCAGTTCATACGATATCAAGTCCAATTTATGCTCTTCATTACTGTTCAGGTCACACTGTTACACATTTATCTGTAACTGTTTTGCAATGAACATGCTGCAGGCTACACTGTTTTGGCAGCTGTTATATTTGGCATGTTTTGTAACAGAATGTACCTTAATATTGCCTCATGTAATTGTCTTCAGCCATGTCAGGCATGGTTGTGCACACAACAGAAACGTCAACAGAAGAAAAAGTGATCATTATATGACTGAAATTCACGGAGTTTATTGTAATGCGAGATTCGAGGTTCTCATAGCAGTGTTGATAAAGACTCAAAGTCTCCTGGGATGTGTCACCATGTCAATTTGTGAACACAGTGAACATACATTTGGGAGGAGCATAAGGCTTCCACCTTCAGCATTTAGCAGTCCAAGTACTTATTTCAGGTTTCATTTTACCGCTCAATCAGAATCTCAGACTATGTGGTGTTGAGTGGTATGATTATTGGTAAAGGGTTAATTGGAAATGATTTGAAATAAAGCAGCCCAATGCCTAATTGGGGTACTGCTCTAGCACTGACCTGGAGGGACTGAGAAAAACCATAAAAGGCCTCTATCAGGGCTGCTAGTGTCCCAGCTGATATCCAAACACAGCGCATCCCAAATAAAAATCAAAAGCATTACTGCTTCAGCCATCTTGCTTTATCAAAAACTGTATTAAAATTCCTGTACCTTTCATAGAAAACTCTGGGGGGGGGGGGAATACTATTTCCCATGAATAAGAATAAAATGTACTTCAACCAAGTTTGGAAATTGGCATACTTTTACATGAGGTAGCACTTTATGACAGAAAATATGATTTTCAGCATGAAGCATTCTTTTCCTTATGGCGTTCAAAATATGATCCCCCTTTCACCACATAAAACTGGGCTCACATTACAGAATACACAGCCACGAAAAGATAAGTAAATTGTACCATAAGAACCACATAAAAATGCACATATTACATGAAAAGAACATACAAAAAGGATATTATTTCCATGAGGATTATAGTAGATGCAGTTCCGCGGCCCAGTGCCAAACTCAAACACAGGCTCACATTTCAGATTAAAGAGGGTAGCCTTTGAAGGCATGTACCCATAAACCACACAAAACTCAGAGCTCTTCGGACTCCATTCAACACTGTAGATTGGACCTTCTTTGCCTGTACAAACACATTTCCAAACATCAAAGCTGGCACTCTGTATATCTATGTACAAAATAATAAGAAAAATCATTTTTCTGTACAAAGGCAGTAACCTTTACATCCAGAAAGGCCACTGCAAATGACATCAAACTGACACAATAAACTCAGACCTACTTACTGAGTAGCACCATGGCTGTTTCTCCTTTGGTACTGATGAAGTGTAACGCCTGCTTTCCATAGTAGGATGAGCCAGACTTGTCCACCTCTGTGCTTGTCATAAGAAGAACACCTGTGCCTCGCTTATTCCAGAACATGTCTACTTTATCTGCCTGACAGTTACAATTTGTAAAATGTAAACAATTTTATACTACAGTGCAAAACATGTTCTCCTCCACTGCCAGTATTAACCAAATCAAAAGCTCATTATATGATCTCAATAATATCTCCACCACCACAGCAGTGCTTAGCATGTCCAAAATAATGATAATGAAATGGTAAATGCTAATGCTAACAATTACAATATATAAGGGTGTCCCAACAGCTATTCCTGCTATAATCATACAATAACGTGAATAATTACATTGCTCTTTTACTGGGCTGATGTATGTAACAATGAAAAACAAAACTGATGCAAGTTTCAAAAACTTAAAGTGGAAATGAAGTTAAATGTTTTACCGAAAAGAACACAACAAAAACAAGGCCTGTCTTTAGGTTTTCATGGTACATGTGTATGTGCAATTTTGGCTTTCAGTTAGCGCCCCCCCCCCCCATCACATATCTATGTAATAAAAGGAGGAGTGTGTGTGCGTGCACGCTCGCGCATGCGCCTTTGGCAGTGGTTTTCAGAGCACTATAAGATATGCCATGCGAAATATAATCAATACCAGTCCATAAAAATGGGATCTGGCCAAGCTGTTTCTATCTCATGGTCATCTTTAGTCAGAACCTATGCTGCCATGGTTGCTGGCTGTTTTCCCTTTGAGGCACATGTGGAGAGGAAAGACAGCTGAGGATCAAGATTGGCTGGCGCAGTTACCAAGTGTGTTGTCTGTGAGGTACAAGATCAGGCTGAGGAAACAGTTAAGTGATAACAGCCAATACAAATCAGTGCTAATCATTCATAATGGACAATAATAAATAAGAATTGATACAAATATTATGATATTGTCATCAACAACAAAAAAAGAAAAAAAAACAGTGACGACGACGACAACAACAGTAACCACTTCTACATTCAAAACAGGTCCACAGTAATGCGGTTGGAGCATGGGGTATTAAATTGATGGCCACCACAGATGCAACAGCTACTTGGTATGTTCGTGAGGTATGTGATAAAGGGGACGAAAACATTTAGCATCCAGAATGGTTACCACAGCTACCATGTATGTTCTCAGTGAGGTACCCACTCAGAAGACACAGGTGAGTAACAAGAATATAATACAGAATGTATTATGTGAGGTATGTCGTAAGGATGAAGAAAGAGAATGCATAACCTGAAGGTACCACCCATCCAGTGAGTAGGCATCGTAGACGTATACAGAGTAATTTTATATGTTGTTCTTGTTGTTGTTGTTGTTGTTGTTGTTGTCGTCGTCGTCGTCGTTATAAAATTGTTAAGGCGGGCAGAATGCTCTGACTGACTTGACAGCATACTACGTATCCATATTTATTGTGCTTTTCCACAGTAACTAAATATATGAAACATAGTTACCTGGAAAAAACTCTTGTTTGCCAAAGAGTTTGTACTCTCAAACTTTGGAAATTGGAACAGTCTACCAAATGATGGCTGTCCTGAGTTACCTAAGCACAGAAAAAAATTTTAAAATTTATATACATACATACATACACACATATTCCATTAGTTAGGAACTACAGGTTTCATGAAGTTAAGTTGCAAACAAAGCTGAAGATAATTACAGTACAATTAGGTAAAAATATCTGTAGCTTTCTGGTTCGGTTTAAGTAGGATCACATGCACTACTGACATAGCCCTTCATCAACCACGTGGAAGACTTCAGAGATATCTTCATATTGCCCTACATCCTTAAGGTCACAAACTTTATTAGAAGCTAGTAAAGAGGTTGGTCTCTAAATAAACACAGAGTAAATGAAGTGTATGTTCACGTTTCATAATGAGAATGAAGGACAAAATCATAATATAACACAGTTAAGATATTCTTAAAATGTGACAGAGTTCAAAGAACTGGTAGTCAGAAACTAAGTACCTTCAAGATGTTAAGGAGCAGATTAAATCTGGAAATGATCACTACCTTCCAGTTCTGAATCTATCATATTATCATCTTCTACCTAAACACATAAAAATTAAAATGTACAAAGCTGCATAATTTTACCTCTTTTATGTATGAACATAAAACTAAGCTCTCATGCTACACTGAGAATGTCTGAACAAAAAGTGCTCTGAAGAATACTTGGACAATTGCATCAACCACATTTCCTTGCACTACAAAGCATCCAAAGTGTCACGAGAAATGCCAGTTTCTTTTCTAGGCACAACTTTACTTGAAATGAGGTACTGCAAGACTGAATAGCTATATAGGTGGCAGCTGCACTCATTACACCCGCCCAACCCCAAATAAATATACAAATAAATAAAATTACTTACACACATACATATCACTCATGAAAACGCAATTTGTCATAACCAAAACAACTCGTCAAACTGAGATTCCCAAACTACTAGACAGTTGGGTCACAAACACACCTTCTGTCAAAGTTTTGTGCCCACAGAAAGTTGCTTGTCCTTATATTTTCGTAAAAACATAACATGCTTAAGTGTTCGTCTACTGAGGATCGGTCAAGTTTCTTCTGTCTCCTGTAAAACAGTGTATTGGTGGGATGCAACAATTTGCTGTTTCATGAGCAATATGCAAATACATACTGACCTTACTTAAAAAATCACAATTTTTTGTGACTATGTAACACAACAGTGGACATTTTCCTTAGTAATATTCATAGTTATAAAATTGTGTTAAGTATGAACCATAAAAATACAGAACTTAAAATTAGTCATTTTTCATTATATAATAACACAGCCCTATTCTCATATTCAATAACCAATCAACATCTTTCTTCTGAGTTTATACAACACAAACCCCTGTTAACTTCAAACTAGAAAATTACAATTACAAGCCATATGCCTAGGTTATATCAATATAAGAGCTATAAGTTTCTTGAGATTTTCCAATACAATGACTTTTTACCTGGCACATAACAGAGGACATGATATGGAGATGTTCCTGGGGAGATGCTGAAGTCAGCAACTTTTTGGATGTGGATCTTGTGAGCCACAACATCAAAATTTGGTGCATCATAAAAGAGTACTTCATTATTCACATTCCGTGCACAAAGTTTCTCATCCGAACTCCACTGTGGTTCCCTGCAGAATATATAACAAAGGCTATTACAGCACTCAGCAGCAATGTGATGCCATATGGTCTGTGAGATATGGAGAAACCTGCTACATCTTCATGTCAGAAGATGTAGTAATTTTCTATGGAACACTACTACCCACTTACACAACTATATGACATAACATCCCAGAAGGAATACCACCACCACTTTGACAGCCTGAAACCTCTGTTAGCATGGACTGCATTTCCCTCTGTAACCAACTTCTAACTGCAAAAGCAGTGTTCTTGGGGGGCAGGGCACAACACAAACATAAACATGATTTCTTATACATCAACCCAACAGGAGCCTCTAGAGATTGCCATTCATTACTGCTGATGAAGCAGAAGTTTAATACCAAAAATAAATTGTCTTCTTACCTGCACAATTATTAGGCACACTTACAGCCCCGTACATCACCAATTAACTCTCTGGCATCAGAATTAATGTTAAATTTGATAGAAATGCGTTTCATACATGCAAAGAATATGATCATAAGGTTCAATTTCAGGATATTCCTGTTTTTGCAAATACTTGCAACTGCTTGAAATCACCACAATAATGTTTCCTTTCAGTGTATCAAATTCAACATTTGGGACCACAAAAAAGAATAGAGTGCAGATATTGTGGGAATGTTTGCATACTGAAAATATTTCAATTACTCTTGCAAGCATTATACAGGATGACTCATGACTTGTGGACATTACTGCAGGTGATTTTCCTACATCTTTGTGATCAAAAAAGTTCATATAAACGTGTGTCCAATTTTGGACGGTTATGGAGTTATCGGCATTTTTAATTCCCATACATGCCCTTGTGTGAACCGCGTCTTACGGAACCAGCTGGCAGGTGATGTAGTCAACTTGGTGGCTTATCATTTGTGTTGCAAACATTATTTGTGCCACCTGACTCGCCCACCTAGCTACAGTCCAGTTCCCATATCTTGACCCTTGGAAGATATTTAAGGAATGTGGGGAAGGTGGGGTTGGTGGGTATTCGTGGTGTTAATCAAGGCGTCGATGAAGAAGAAGGCATTGTTCAGATGGTACAGAGCAGTCCATGTGCGAGTACACGAAGAATTGCAAGATGTCTTCACGTTCCCCAAACGAGAGCATGGAGGACACTGCATGCAGAGGGCATGTATCCATACCACATGCACTGACTTCAACATTTCGGACCTGGCAATTTTGCTCAGAGGGTGGAATTTGCAAGTGGCTCAATGGCAGTTGCTGGTTGCATTGTTACACCCTGTTTACTGATGAAGCGCAATTCAATCACAATGGTGTCAATAATACACACAACTCTCATGTGTGGGCAGATGAGAATCCCCACACCACTGTGGAAAGCAACTTTTAACTATGTTTTAGTGTCAATATGTGGTGTGCAGTTCTGGATGATCAGCTGATTGGTCCTTTCATCTTGGAAGGTCATCTTACACAAGAGGCGTACCTCTGATTTCTGCAGGAGGAATTGCCCCAAATTTTGGAGGATGTGCCTTTGAATAAATGAGGTCGTATGTACTTCCAACATGACGGAGCTCCTCCTCATTTTTCATGTAAAGTTAGAAATTTCCTGAACTATCGTTTCCCTGGGTGATGGATCGGATGTGGCGGTCCCCACAATTGGTCAGCCAGGTCTCCAGACTTAAGCCCGCTGGATTACTGTGTATGTGGATGGATGGAAGAACTGGTTTACAGTGTGACGGTGGGAACGCAAGATGCATTGCTTGGTCACATTTTGGACGTGGCAGACCGCACCAGAAACAGTCAGCGGAAGCTGCAACGAGCAACTCGCACAGTTGACAACGAAGCGGCAGCCTGTGTTGCAGCGGGCGATGGTATTTTCAAAAACCAGCTTTAAGCACAGATCAATGTAAATTAAAGATAATTTCATGAAGTTAATGTTACATTTATACTTTAAATGTATCATGTATTATGCTGGTTTATTATTTTGTTCTGTTTATTGTCCATAATCGTTATCCTCTATTCTAAGTTTCAAGCGGTCATAACTCCGTAACCGTCCAAAATTGGACACATGTTTATATGAACTTTTTTGATGACAAAGACCTAGGAAGTCACCTCCTGCAGTAATGTCCACAAGTCATGAATCACCCTGTATAACAAAACAAAAAAAACAAAGGGGGGAAGGGGCAGCGACTGTTACCAAACATTGAACAAGATGAACTGATGATGCTTGCCACCCTAAAATACAAACAAACAAAAAAAATCAAAGTGTAATGGAAGTCAAATTATTCACTCACCATCCAATTTGCTTCTTATGAATAAAGTCTTTGACCAGTTCACCACACTCCGACTTGAATATATGAAGATTTGGTCCCCCTTGTGGATTAGATTGTGTTACTAAGGACAGAAGACAGTAAATTATACATCTACATCATATAGGTATACTAATTTTAATGATACAAGAAATATTACTATTACCTGAAAGATCTTCAAATACATGGCATGAGTTTCTTCCAGGTCTCAACAAATCATGGGTGTCAAGTTATCATGGCACCTAGTAACTAGAGTAACTATTTTATGATTTATGTCTACTTTTGCTTTTTTGATAATCGGACATCAACAGTGATTGTGCCACAGAACTACTCATCTCTGGCAGCAAATGACCTGAACTCCAAAGCGTTTGCTCCATAGTCATCCATGATGAACAGTTGGTAAATACACCTTTTGCAACACCATTAAAGAGATGTGACATTTGCCTCATGTCCTAACTAGAAGGTGCAGACCACAGGCAGCTGCAGATACATGCTTGTCACTAATACTATTCTTACAAACAATGGTAAATTCAGTGAGGCCTTTAAGATAATTTTCAAACACCAATTTGACCAGTTTTTTTCACCTTTCATGTGCAGTATGAAGGGAAAGGCATGCACATGCATGAGTGAAGAACTGAATACACCCCACTCCTAATAAAAATAGGTAAATAGAAAACAATGTAAATCAGCTGTTAAAAATTTTTTTCATTTGCGTTCATTTTACCTACTAGATGAATATTTTAATTATAATAAACTTTAAAAGTCCTGGTTTATGTAACCAATTTTATTAACAGATTGTTCATTTGATTCTTTTAATATTCTCTTACGACAACTGCTATCTGTTAATATATTCTTTATGTATTTATTGTGGTTTGTCTTGTATATTATGTAGTTACGTACATCTGTTGTATATTTATTGTGACAGTAATTATGTATGAATTATGTACATTATGTATTTATGTAGTTTTTGTGACTTGTTCTGTTGTTCTTGACTGTCTCCATATCCATACGTTTTTCTAACCATGTTAACATCCATGGAGTGTAAATACAATAAACAAATAAATAAATAAATAAATGCATTTCAAACCTGAAGCCATGAACATTGTGAAATTTGGCAATGGACTTCCAGACATTGCAACGTGACAGGCAGTACAAAATACAATACATGTTGCATACTGCTTCAATTATAATTTAGCACTTAGAAATTTAATTATTTTTGTTGCATGCATAGTCCTTCATAGACTCTTCTATGAGTGATTAATAGTTTACATGGAGACAATCTATGCCATAACTGACTGCTGTTATTTTCTACTGAACCACTATCATAATGAACAGACATATCCATTATTAGATAATTCCTAACTCTGAGTCACCACAGATCCAAGGTTACCTATGCCCTTACATACAGAAAATCCTAAACCACTATGTTACCTTCACGTTTTTCCTGCCAATGAATCATCAGCCAATAATTAGAAAACGTTCTTCCTCTGTTTCACAGGTTACCTATTTGAAAACCTGAAGAAAAGATACCACTTGGAAGTCTAAGCACGGATGAGAGGATAATACCAAAACGGATCTTACAGCTGTAAGATGAAAAGTGGGCCATATGAGGACTGGATTCATTTGGTTCAGAACTTGGACTAGTAATAAGAATTTATGAACAAGATAATGAACTCTCTGATTTCCATTAAGGGCGAAGAATTTCTCACTAGCTCAGCAACTACCAGGAACTACTGGGTTATCAAGATGGTCTCTGTTTGATGCAGATAGTTGTGGTACAAATACGTCAATGTACTTCTATATGTATGGAGACAAATAACCACCTATACTCACCTATGAAAGGTTCCCACGTCATTAAATATGTCCCCTTTGGCGAAAATTCTAAATTGGATACCTTGGGTCGCTGAATTTCTGCTAATACTTTCCAAGTTGAAGTTGCAACCACCTTAACACTGAAATTAAAAATTAAAATACAGTCACATTCAAACTGCACATTAATTACTACTTCTGAACACTTCTATAGGACAATGAACCATGAACTTACCATGTCCCATTGACCCAGGCGAAATACTTCCCTTGTGGGTCAAAAAGCATTGCCTTACACAACTTGCTGTCATCCCGTGTAAATGCAGAGACAAGGTCGTAGCTGGGAGGACCAAGATTAATGGAGATCCCTGTCGAGCCTCGCACTGAAATAATATCACCTGCCTTTTAACGACTTTATACCAATGTTTCAATCACTTCAGTTGCCCACTGTTAGGTTACTGCTGTCACGTATGGTGCACACACCAAGAGATACTAACAGTCATCTTCCTTGCACTTAGGTACTTATATGCCATACGCAGTAATCACGGATTACCATATTTCAGACTGTTGTTTCAGACGAAGGAGTAAACTCTTACGAACATTACAAGTAAAGCAACAAACGTCTCAAAATCCTACAATTACCTGCAACAACGGGAACCGTCGACGCCATCTTCCTTCTCGGGCCATGTGGAGGTGGGTGCGATCATAGATCGGAAGGGTGAAATATACTACGTTACGTTGCGATCTATTGAACCACAAGGAACCAAGAAAAAGAGTGGCGTGTTTAAATTTTCTTTTTTTTTTTTGTGGTGGAGTACTAAATTCAGCGAGCACGCAGTGACTGTTCGGCAGTTATAATTGTAGAACTGCAATTACAGCGAAACAGCGTATGAATTTAAGTACGCAACGGTACGAGACATGACACTGAGAGCGGCTGGGGGCGTGAAACAGAGATTTTTCAGTCAGTGAATGTAATTACATTGTGCAGTGATGTACAAAAATAAAAATGGACTATTGGCATGTATGAAGCAGTATGCTTCGTCCTAGTGAAAATCTTTTTAAGTTGCATGCGTATGGCAGCCTGGTAAATCATTGACATCATGTCACTTATATGCTATGGTTGCTTCCGTTGTGACAACAGTAGTCATGGACAGAAGGGAACTAAGGGGGAAAACTGTATTTACCTACATATACTATGATGTAAGACCACCCCCCACTCCCCCGTCGTAGGGGGAATACTGTATTTACCTACGTATAATGTTAGACAACCCCTCTCCCCCATCACAGTCTTCAGTTTTGAAGAAAAAGCCTATACAGAATATGATTACCGGTGTACGCGATTATAATGTGAGCCCCCATTTTTTGGATAACGAATTGGGAAGAAGTTCTCATTTGTGTGTATAAATACAGTACATAGTGGATCTGCCCTTTCGCATGAAGTCAGTTTGCACAACTGCAGCTACAAGTCACCAACCACATGCCACACAATATATTTCTATTTCTATTTATTTCATATTCAAGTAGATCCAATATAACAGGTCAATACAACCACTGGATGTAGAATGCGTCACTGTGTATAATATTTATATAAAGTTTAAATAAAGTTAAAAATACGATAGTATATGTAAAAGTGAAACAATGAAGTCCTTAGGAATAGATGTAAAATTATTTCACAGTTACAATACTAATATTTATACACCAAGTATATGCAAAAAGTTTGCGTGACAGACATAGACACACACACAAATACACAACACACACACATACATTTCATTTCATTTTTATTGTATGTTCCAGTAAATCCATACAGGTGAAGACCGTTTGGATACCGAACTTATCATGTGGGATACATACTTATCAACAAAGACAACAACATAGTGCATAGGACTACAGATTAAAAATTTCACTTTACAAAAGAAATGACAGCAACTCTTAGAAATAAAAAACGGGATTGAAATACATTTCATAACATAAAAATCACAATTAAAATTCTAACTAAAATTATCCATGATTAAAATACTCCTCAATAGTGTAGAAAGATTTAGTGTGCAAAAAAACCCTCAGTACCTTTCTAAATTGTTGATTATTGTGAACCAACTCTTTTATGTGCCAAGGAAGGTGATTAAAAAGCTTAATACCAAAATAATAAGGCCCTTTTTGGTGGGTTGTTAGACTGGAATGTGGGTAATGAAGATTTGACTTACATCTTGTGTTAATGTCATGAATCTGAGATGTAGTTTGATATAAATCCCTATGATCTACAACAAAAAGCAATAAAGAATATATATATTGAGACTGCATTGGCAGGATCTTCAAATCCTTGAAAATATTCCTACAAGAATCTGTGGGTCTCAGTCCATACATAATTCTAATTATCCTCTTCTGAATTCTAAAAATCTGAAGGCTATAAGAAGAGGTGCCCCAGAAAATAAGTCCATAAGTCATGAGGGAATGAAAGTAGGAGAAATACACAATTCTTAAGGACTCAATCGACAAAATAGGCTTAATTACCCTCCTTAAATAACAAGCTTTACTCAATTTAGGCAGAAGTTGGAATATATGGGCATTCCAGATACAGGAACTCTCTAAGACCAAACCCAAAAACTTAGTATTAATATTGTTAGAGATAAAATTATTATGATAACTAACAGATACTGCATTATTAGGAATAGACCGAGCAGAGAATTGGACATGTTTAGTTTTATCAAAATTTAGAGTTAACAAATTAGCATTAAACCATTCATTCAGACAAACAAATGCAATATTAACATCATTTTTATATTGTAAAATGCTGTGACTATTAATAATCAAACTTGTGTCATCTGCAAATAAAACTGGTTTGACCTTATTTTCAAAAATTCTTGGTAAATCATTTATATAACAAAGAAAAAGAAGAGGACCGAGAATAGATCCTTGAGGGACCCCTCGATCCACCAAGGTCCAATCCGAATAACTAACATGACACCGTTCAATATTAGGTATTAAGACTCTGTGATATCTATTAGATAAATAAGATTCAATTAAGTTATAGAATTTACCACTTATACCATAAAAATGAATTTTAAGAAGTAAGATATTGTGATCAACACTATCAAAAGCCTTTTTCAAATCACAAAAGACCCCGCCAACCGTCTTTTTTTTGTTTAATGCCTCTAAAATTTCATTATATAATATAAATGAAGCCTCTGTTGTTGGTGACTGATGCCTAAAGCCAAACTGTTCGTCCGCTAAAATATTATTATCATAAATATGTTGATTTAGTCTTGAACTAATGATCTTCTCAAAAATTTTTGAGAAGGAAGTCAAAAGGGAAATTGGTCTATAATTAGCTGGTTTTTTTCTATCACCACCCTTAAACAGGGGCTTAATCTCTGCAAATTTCAGCCTATCTGGAAAAATGCCAGAATCCAACATTTGATTGCCAATGTATGTCAAAGGTGATATAATAAATGGGGAGCTAAGTTTTAATAATTTAACCGAGACTGCATCATAACCATATGAACCTTTTGATTTTAATGAATTAATAATTTTAGCAATCTCAGCAGACGTTATGGCATGAAATTTTATATGAGGAAAGGGATGGTGAAAGGCCTGCTGTAAATAGTCTAAGGGGCCAATATCAGTCTTAATAAAACCTGGAGTATTGTCACCAGTAACCAAAGAAAAAAATTTGTTTAAATGATCTGCAGTATCCTGGCTATTACTAACAGTATTTCCATTAATATTTAATTCCTGTATTGTATCAGTTTTCACTGATCTTCCAGTCACCGATTTGGTGATATTCCAAGTAGTTTTAACTTTATTGCTGGAATTTATAATTTGTTTATTATAATACTGTTTTTTGGCTTCTTTAATGACATCTTTTAGTATCTTACTGTACTGTCTATAATGGATCTTCAAAGTAACATTAGTGCTATTACGACATAAATAGAGATCTCTTTTATGCTTACAAGAGTGCCTTATACCAGATGACATCCAGGAGTTATTTTTAGATTTAATTTTAACTTCTTTCAGAGGAAAGCTTGAATAAAATAATCTAAGAAAGTATTGAGAAAGGAATTAAACATCGTATTTATATCATTAGCACTAAAAACTGTATCCCACATTTCATAACTCAGCTGGTATTGGAAATCCTGCACAGCAGTCTGGTCTATTCTCCGTGTTCGGTTTTTAAAACTGACAGCCTTAGCATTAACTTTAACATCACTTAATATAATTAATTGGGCCTCATGATCAGAGAGACCATTACACAAGGAGAAAATTGAGTAGTTGTCATGAATAGACACATCAATTGATATATTGTCAGTTGCTGTTACCAAACTATTCTGAACCCTTGTTAGAAAGTTCACAATACTTGACAAATTATAGGAAGACAATAATGTATCCAATTGCTTCTTCTTGTTATTATCTATCAAATAATTAACATTTATGTCTCCACAAAGAACTAGCTTAGTATTACTAGTATAAAGAAGATTAAGAAGAGATTCTAATTTATTTAAAAAATCAGTCAAATTTCCAACAGGAGCCCTATAAACTAATAATATATAAATATTATAAACGGAGTTTGATAATGAAACTGCACAAGCTTCAATATGTTGATCATTAGAAAATATATTTAAATCAACAGTATTGAAGTTTAAATCTCGGTGAACATAAATACAGACACCACCCTTCTTTAGTGAGTTTCTACCATAACTGGCTCCCAGAGTGTAATTATCAAGTTGAATTAAACCCAGCTCACGTTGGTTCAAGTGATGCTCAGATGTACACAGAACATGGGGCAAATTAGGTTCCAGGAAATTTAAAAGCTGATCAGTTTTACACTGCAATCCTTGAATGTTTTGATGATAAATAGCCACAGGAGAGGAAAATTTGGATGTTTCTAAATTTGAAGATACTATGCATTTATCTAGAAGTGAATAAGACAGATGAACATTAGCCAAACTTAAATTTGGATATTTAGGTCCATTACAATGACACACCATGTTTCCATTTAACCTAAGAGTAGAGTTCACCATAAAAAATCATCCTTTTTTGTTACCGGAATCTTTTTGATTCTACTTGACACTCTTAGCTTGTTAGTAATATTATCTGGTTTATTTGCATTGACATCTTTAAGTGTCAATTCCAAGCTATCAGAAGTTGAAATTGGAGAAGAGTAACTATCAGATAAAGAGGAACTCACCTGTGATGGACCAACATGCCAGGGGAGGGCTATAGTGAAAACTGGTATTTCTTTTAAACTGGAATATATATGAAGTACCAGATAATTTGCAATACACCATACAAGGAGGGGATCCAAATTGGATCAAGGAAGAATAGATGTTTGTACACAAAGATTTAATTGAAATGTAAACATGTAAAATTTTTAACAATCCTAACGCACAAACTGCATTATGCTTTTGCCAACATATTATATTTATATATTGTATTTTTAACAAAAACTTGTAATATTCTGCACTATTGACACCACAGTGTATGTATGCTTATTGTCATCTACTTTATTGTTGTAAGTTTTACATAAACTTTGGTGTCAGCTTGGTGAAGATGGCAAGATAATAATGCCAAAACATGTAGGAGCCATGTAAAAGATAGTACGAATAAAATGTAGAATAGTGCATTTGTTGGTGTTACTTAAATTTCAAGACCTGGATGTTAAGAAACATGACCAGTCATTTGTAAGAGAACAAGTCACGATGAAGGAAGGACAAATCAGTTCCCTTTCCCTGGAAGTTTGAGTAGTATCCTGCATTATGTTCTAGGCAGTGATAATCTGTATCGTCACTGCTGTGTAATCTGTTCCTACTTGGTATATCCCAGAAAAACTTTAAAGCTCAGTGCCGTGCTGTGTTTGTTATATTCCATTGCTTGTGCTATGTGACAGCTGTTTCCCATAGTGAGTTTCTGTGAAGATCACAACACCGTATTGAATTGTTGCAGCTTTCTGGATGCAAGAATGATGTATATGTATGTAATTTTATTTGTATAGCTTGTCCATTATACATGATTGTGATACTGTATCTGTCATAATCAACTGTCATGATTATACATGTGTATAGGTAACTTTATTGACATATGCTTTCATATAGCATGTATATTTATATGAGTATGTATATTGTTAATGTATTTATATATGATTACTAATGAAAAATTTTACATCCAACAGGTTACTGAGCCTAACATGGATTTGAGGAATGTATAAATAAATAAATAAATAAATATATTGGAGGGAACACAAACTGAATTTTAAGTAACAGCTGAAGTGGTTAATCAGTAAATAAAATGTAGCCAGAGCAATTTAAGCTTCCACTGTTGCCAAGGCTGCACTGTCTGAGGTACATTCCAAAAACTTAAGCAGCAACAATAAACAGAACTTTGGTAAACAGTCAACAGAATTAACGCTGAATTTATATAAGTGTGAACTTACAGTTGTCCAAACTGCTTTCCAAATTTCTTTTCACCCCCCAAGTGCAAAAATGCAATGAACTAGGCAGTAGAGGATGAATAATGTCATTTGTTCTGGGAAGACCAGACCTTCCTCTGTAGGTCTTATATTTGGCAATAGTACACTTCACCAAGCTTTAATAGATGGGGCTGCAGCTATAGCCATAAAATTGAGTTTGGTATAAATAGACACGCATAAGAAAAATTAATTTAAGCAACAAGAATATGAATGGGGAAGATAATAGTAAGATAACTGTGCAGTTGCCCAAGATAGGCAGTAGTTAATAATAATTTACTTTATAAACAGAACCTTTCCTGTCCTTGTTTCCCATTGTACTTTCAATGGTATCTTACTGTTCTCCAGTTTATGATCTGGGACATTAATCAAAGTAGAAGAAGAATGAACTGAGACGTGATAACACTTGCTCTGTGAAGAGGCAATATGTAAAGGACAAGGAAACTCGTGGAGAATGAAATAACATAGAGTACCATTTTAAAGTTTATATATCCAGAGTATAAACACTACAAAAGATTTTATAGTCATAAATGTACAGACATATTTTAATTAAATGTAATTGCTAGCATGTTAATTATAGAACTATGCTAAGTACCCTAGTTCCCACGTAAAAGAAACTGGGAACATGTTTTAGGACATGAACTGTTGCTGGATATTGCTCATCTCAAACTAAGGGCAAATGCAAGTATACGAGCAATACTGAATCTGAGCTATTGGTCAATCAGCACTATTGCTTTTATGGTACTGGTGCATATTAGACCTGTTTCATATATAAATAGTTAACATGTATGCACAACATTTCCAGTCTCTTCAATTCTAATATCCTTAACATTCTCTTGTTATTATTTTTATGTCATTCATTTCAAACAGTAAGATTAGTATAGTTTAAAAATGCTTGGTATAATATATCCATACACTTCAATACAAAGAACTGTTTAGTTTTTCATACAGTGCTTTGGTAACACTCTGCTATAAATTCCTCTAAAAATAGGGAACAAAGTGAACACCAGTACAAGAGTCAAGCTGTCACTGGTCAGCTTTCTTCATTAATCTGCCTTAAGTTCCATAGCCAAATGATTATCATTTGTCTGTGCCATCTGTTGTTGGTATCATAATCATTATCATAAATTTAATACTTTCAAAACCATTTGCAGCACCAGTATATATCATAACATCAATTGCAAACATCTAACAAAGTAAAAAGTTCATAATTACACTAAATTTATTTCCTATGCTGTATAAAATATTGCCAGTGATAACATTTAACTAATGCAATAGGGATACTCTCTATGACAATTTATGTAGCAGGTTTCTAAATTATTCAGTTAACATTGGTTACAAACTATTTTTCAGTATTAAAAAAAATTGAAGACATGTAACATGGTGGTATACTATATATATAAAACAATGTTCTAACAACAAAAGGACACTAATTCACCTTCAGATAACTAACAATAATATTATTGTAGACCTTAAAACAGAAAATTACAGCTTTATTATGTTCAACTATTAACAAGTAAAAAAAAAAAAGTCCTCTTTGGATTTCACGTCATATGGCTAATAGAGGTGCACAGCACTCTGAAGTTAATTTGCACACACCTGGACTAGAACAACAGTAATTCTGTTATGGGTACAGAGTAACAGGACGTGATGTTTTAATTCCAAGACTATTCATATACATCCTGCCAACTGCTTTCTAATAAGGAAGTGGAAAATAAATGTGATGTAAATACACATTTTTACACTCACACACTCAGACAAGGAATTGCTGAATAAGTATTGATATTACAGTAACATGTATCAGTAAATTTGATAACATATGATATTATCTATAGTTTCTTCAACTTCTGAAGACTTTCTTTTATTATATTAATAATACTTGAATACTTATATAATAAATCAGTCACATTTCTAGAGAGCTACCAGACTCTGTAACAATGTATTTTGGTGGTCTAGAATCACTGCTGCCTTTGTACTACAGTCTACAATCTACTGAGCTATTTATAATGTTACATATGTCACAGTTATAACGCTGATTTAGATACAACTGGAGTACTATATATTGTCAGTCATTCTTGGGTACAACCTCAAATGGAGTGTTGTAAAGTATGGTACTTGCAGTTCTTGGACATGATCAACCTTCTTCCACAACCTGCCCCTTCACACCCAGTCTTTTGTCATCTGCACACACACATGTCTAAATTAATTTTATGTATGTACTTGTAAAACATTTCAGTCATGTATTAGGAAGAAATATGCAGTGGATCTACATGAATATCAGCTTGCTTCTCATATACAGTGAAATGTGGCTCTACTAACTAGAGCCAGTGGTATTTTTTTACATAATTTAACATGTATACAGTCAGCATTTAATAATACTGGATGAAGCTTGGAGAGATCTGGTGTTACAAATTCACAACAGAAAAAAAACACCAGAAACCTTCTTGCATTCTTTGAATGTGTGTAGAATCAAACAGCTTACACTTCATCAACATTTGATACTAATGTAAATGGAAAATGGAAGATACACTTCTTGAGAAGTTGAGCCAATCTACTTCAGTAATTCCATGTACCATCTGATGTGCTGGTTCCTTGCAGATTTCAACAAAGGTGCTTTTAAAACACACATACCTGAGCACCCAGACAGTTTGGCCCTGGAAAACTGTGTTCTTTGTTGTTTATATGTCTTCGATTACTCTTCAAGCTCTTTTGTAACATGTTCTGCTTGCTAATTGTTATCATGATGTTGTAGTATCTCTTATCACTTACAAAACTATATGATTTATGTGTTGAATAAGTAAAAGTTCTACAGACACTACACTTGTCAGTTAATGACTTACTGATAATTTTGTAACATTTCATGACATACAGTTACAGCATTTCAGTTTTAATGAATAAATGAAGTCTTTTTTATTTCAACATATATTTTTGTAATATTGTATTATAATTTTGATAAATAACATGTTTACTGTAATCATACTTCTAATTTTACAACCACTATGTGAAGTCTGCCTTTACTTCTGCCCCAATGCCAATAGAAATGCTTATTCAACCTAATAATAATTTTTAAATAAAGTCTGAGCTTTGAAAATGCTTCAAATTGAGTGAGAAAAAATATTCACTCAAACCTCAACAAACTGTACTGAAATTTAAAACTGTCAAGTAACTTCCTATCATTTCTTTATAATTTCAGATTTTGGTGACATCACTGTGTGCTTATTACTGCTATTATTGACTATATATACATTTTAAAAGTAAAAAGCACTGGATTAAGTGCCTCCAAAACACTTGCAAAACAGTCTACAAAGCTTGCAGTTGCAGTCTATTTTCTTGTTTCACTTCAGTAATTTTTCATGATATTGGAAGCTTCATATGTTCAAAATTTGGAATCAATCCAATCAACAGTTTCCAATTGTATTCCTGAGAAATGAACACAAATTCTGCATGAGTGGAAGGAAATCTGTACAGTATAAAAGAAAGCTCTTTTTAAATTTAAACATGTCACCAAAATAACTAGTACATACCTTCAATTCAAATTTGTGACAATTTATAAATTACAAAAATAATTGTTAAGTCAGACACACTTGAACACCTTTCAGGTTTCTTGAACAGTACAAGTGCACTTTTTAAAACTGTGGATGTTCACGTATCACTGTGATTGGAAGATCACGCTATTCCTGATGTTAGTTACTGTCTTCATTCTGCAAACTAGCAGTGGGCGTACAGTTCATGTGGCCAATGCAGTGATTAACTGTACTTCATATACTCTGAATGTCCAGTCATTATAGTTTTGCAAATGATACGCAGTCAGCAGAAATTCTGACCAAGTAACATGCTACATTTGTTATGTTTTAACAACCTGCTGGTGTTAATGGGACACAAAACTTCATTACAGATACTTAGGATAGACATGTGAAGTCCCATTTCTAGCATGGGAAGTTTTACACATTTCAAACAGAGCAGTCATCACTGTCCGCTGCATAGTCATCATCATCGTTATCAAAGTCTGAAACTGTGAAACTAGGATGTTTCCACTTCCCACTATTACCAACACTGCCAAAATCATCAGACATCAAATTAGTTCGTGGTCCATCATTACTTCTTATGTGATTGGCAACAAGCTGGTCAAGATTTGGTGAGAGGATATCTTCCCCTTCGGTATCATCAAAGAGGCTGCAACAAGATGAAAGTCAACATGACATAATTTGAAGAAACAAAAACACACCTCATATGGCTGATGTCTGGAAACACTAGTTGATGTAATCCACAGGTAGTGCAGCATGTATCAATGCCAGGTACAGATTCTACATCAGCAAGAAAACTTGCAAAATTCATGTTTAATGGAGTAATGAAGAAGAAAATATATGTGTGGTAGTATTAGGAAAGTATATTAAGATAAGTAAGATAAGCCAGAAGCACACAATGGTTTTTGAAATGTAATAACATTTTAAGGCAAAATAAAAATATTATTCACATTGATAGATACATGCCATGTCCCTAAGAATTCAAGTTGGTCATTACTGGTAGAATATGACACTTTGTAGGTGACCACCATGTCATTCAGTACACCCCTGTAGTCACAATGGAAAGGAAGTCACAGCATTTCTTTGGAGAATCCTTGAGTACCCTCCCAAATTTGCTGTTTTAAGTCATCAATATTGGTAGGATGTGTTGCACATCCCTTGCCTTTGACATAGCCCCAAAGTAGTCTGGTACTGTAAGATCAGCGAGCAGGCAGTATCGGTGTGCCAGAAATACCTCACGGCATTTTAAACTTCAAAACCAGCTTGCCCACTCAGTGGCGCTTCCAAACTGACCATCATCACACACAATCATGGTTGGAGCAACTGCTCACACAGCACAGATTTCCCTGCAAGTTCTCAGGGCATGGTTCCAAGGCAGACTCATTTCTTGTTTTACAGACATCACATGGCCTGCTTGCTTGCCTTATCCTGCTTGGAGTACCCAACTACTTCCTCTGGGGCTATGCAAAAAGGTATAGGGAACATGCTCAGCCAATACTTATGACTTAAAACAGAAAATTTGGGAGTGTATTCAAGGCATCCTTAAAGAAATCCTACCTGTTATGATGTCCTTTCCATTGTGATTGCAGGGCTGTATTGAACAACGTGGTGGTCACCTACAGAGTGTCATATTTGTACGGTAATGATTAACATGAATTCTGATAGGCATTGAATGTATACACCACTTTGCCTTAAAATGTTATTTCATTTTGACAACTGTCAGGTATTTGTGGCTCACCCTGTTAAATTCTAAGTCAGTCCTGTACCAGTGTTGAATTCTTAACTTTTCAATTAGTCTCCATTTTGAAGTACTGAATGCACTGCCAAATTCATCACTTTTTCATGAAATTCTTTACTTTTGTTGAGGAGCCTAATGAAAAGATAATTTTTATAATGGTAATTGTAAGAAATTTTAAATGGAACACCTGAAACAAATTAACCTTGGCATCACATTATCTACCAGTTTGTATTATCCAAGTTACTGTTAAAGAAACCCATACAATAATAATTTTATGATGCACAGCACAGACATCAAGTACAGCTGATTGTTGATTGATCACAGAGTTCAATGTTCAAAGTAATCCAGAAATAATCTGGTGACAACATCTGAGAAAAAGATTCTTTGCAAATGACCTGAAAAAATAATTACTTTAATTTCATTTAAATATTCATCAAATGAGGTGGTGCTATATATTGTGTACCTTGATTAAGGTCGGCCTTTATTATTCCAATTCATATACACATATACAAAGACAATGAAATGATTGAAATAATGTAGGTGTCATAAGGTTTCCCAGAACTTCTTGTTGAATTTCGTTGTGTATTTTCATTATCTGTTTTCTAGCTCCTATTTTCTTACATTTCCTAAAAATCTGCTGTAAAGCATTGTTCTGCATAGTCTTCACTACATGATTAAAAGTGACATTTGAGGTTTTCACAGCAGTGCTTAGTATGACAGTGATCTTGTGGGATGTGATGCCACAGTTTCATAGATATAATACACCAGTGTTTCAGAGAACCTAAGTAGCTTCCTTTAAAACATTAGCACCTGTCCTACCAGACTTGTGGCATCACATCCCAGAAGACCAACAGTGGTTAAGAATGTTCAGTGTGGGTTTGTGTTCAAAAATGGGAAATTTTTAAAATTTGTATGAAAAACATAACGTTGGCGGCACTAGCTCTTTGAAGTTCCAGTACCACCAACGGCAAAGCTTCCCACTCAGGTCTCCTTGAGCTGGAAGTTCATATGGTTGTCATGCTGGTATTACAGTAGAGAATCACATATTATGAAGATAGATGACCTCCAATGACATGATTTCCGTTATCAGATTTTGTGAAAATCTGTGAGCTGTTTCAAAAATGAACACAGACATAATACTACATACTGGCAGTCACTGAATAATTTGAAGTCATGCACTGTGGACAATACTTGCATAGAACATTACTTCTGGACCCCAAGAACAACTGAGCATTACAGTGGAGCAGTTGGCGTAACACTTCTGCACAAAAATATGTGTCTGACTCTGACAGCAAAGTAAATCAGGCAGAAACAGACAGATGGACTGTGCAGAAGATTTAGTAGGCTAACACAATGTTTCAGTATACCCTTATGTGTATGACTTATAAAGTCAGTATGATGCCAGGAAAGTCACAGCCAGAAGCCACATGCTATGATACATTCCATTGATAGTGTTGTTTCTTTATGTAGTGAGTAGTTAAATAGAAAACTTGGAGGATTATTTTCAGACATTCCATTGATACAGTGTTGTTTTTTTTAGTCAGCAGTCAAATAGAAAACCTGGAGGAACTATATGAAGATAAATATCTATGCCTAATAGGGACTCAGGCCAGAAATAATATTGTTAGAAGGGAAATATCCAAACCAAACCATTTCAGCAACAAATCAATGTCTTGCAGTTAGTCTTTTCACAGAGATTGGAAATGTTTATATACAGTATAAACACATATCTTCTTTATACATTAGTAGTTTATCAGGTAAGTACTGACCATTCCAAATAAAGTAAACATTTGGCATAAAGCACACATAAAGACATGAGTGACATTCTGTAAGACACTTACTATACTGAAATGGAAAATGTGTTTTGGAGGGTTACTGAAGTGAAGGAACATCAGAACAGTGTAATATCATTTCAGGGTACAAATAGCATAAGTTCTGGACTGTTTAGATGTACAATTATTTTGAGGATTTCAGACTTGAATTGGATGATGTTATTTCAGAATTTATGAAGAATCACAAATCTAGTTACATCAAACTCCAATGAATTAAATGTGTTTGAGCAATAAATTACAATTTTGGTTGAGAGTCAAATCCTACATCTACTACATACCAGAAATACTCGTATTTCCACAGTTTGAGAACATTCCTGACCGAACTGTCACTTTCTCATTCAATCACAAAACAAGATTTCTTCACAGAAACTGAGGTTATGATTCATGTATAAATTGAAACACACGAGAAACAATAAGCAAAAATAATGCTAATACTGCAGCCATCATAATACAACTTTCAGAACTACACTGAACAAAAATAAATTACTGTACAGGCTTGTCTAATGCACAGACATTCTGAACTGAAATGTTAGATAAAACAAATCATCATAAAACTGTAGCATAAAACTGTAATAAATGAAAAGAAACTTTAATTTTAAATCCACCAGAGAGAGTAAAGACAAACTTACTATTCCATTTCTGAAAGAATTAGAGGCTAGCAAATGGAACTTCTGATGTACAAGTTATTCTGGAGGTTCCCAAAATATGGTCCAGGCTTTCACCATGCGTATGAGTGTGTATCAGTTACCTTCTAAATGTCATGAACTTGAGCCATAAAAGTGTGCAATCTCAAGAACCTACCTGGAATACACTGGTCAGTTTTGCTAACAGGTGCACCTTTTTATGTGAAGGTCTTTTGTTATTACTGGGAAGCAAAAACTGTTACAAACGGTGTTCATAAACTGAGCAGAATTTTTGCATGAAACTTTAGGACCCAAATCGTAAGAAGTCGGAACTGTGCCATGAACTAAACACTACAGTTTTTTATGTTACTCATACTGTGCATATTCTTACAATTAATATATCAAGCAACAAAAGCACTTAAATGCAATATATGACAAGTATTAAAACTCCTACCTGTTTTGGTATTGCAGTGCCATCCTCAGGGAGTTCTTTAGAACAAAGGAATATAAACCCAACAAATTAATGTAGGTAATGTACTGCTCTTATTGGAATGATTAAACAATTAAAATCCTAAAATATATAAAGTTGATTAGCATAAAATCACAATATTGTGATATTAAAATTATGTGATAGTGAGCCGTTCCAGGTATAAGTTCAAAGTCGTTTATATTCTGTATGGAGTTTGCATAAAAACACCTGTCTCAATCTTATGTGATCCAAAAAGATCTTGTCCAGATGGAGCATGTGAAGTGGGTCGTGTCAGGCAGTGTAATATACTACACTTCATCTGGATGAGATCTCCAGTCAGGGCAGTACAGTACCTCGATTAATGTGTTAGGCTTATATTCCTTTGCTCTAAAAACTCCCTGAGGATGGCAACCCAGTGCCAAAACATGTAGGGGTTTAATGCTTGTCATGAATTGCGTTTTATTAAGTACATTTGCTGCTTGATCTACGAAACACTATAGTGCAAAATTTGCTTCACTATATCCACTTCAGTTTTAATTGCATGGACACCCATTCATTAGCAGCAGCAGCGACGCTACAATTCATAGACAGTCTTGGTTCCTTCAGAAGTTTCCTCCATTCTTTGCAATTGATGGCTGCTGCCCACCAACTCCTTATTCCCAGCATCCTTGCATCCTTCCCCATGTCATCTCTCCACCTGGTGTGCAGTATTCCCACTTTTCTTGGTCCTTCCAGTTGCATATACATCAAGTCCCCTAGGCATAGAATTTTCCTCCATTCTTGTAACATGACCAGCCCATTGTAATGTTGCAATTCTGATTATCACTGGGAGTCTGGGCTCTTTGAAAAGATCATACAGTTCTTTGTTATATCTACACCTCCACTGGTCATGCTCCTTAACAGGACCATACATTCTTCAAAGAATTTCCCGTTCAAAAACATCCACCATTTTCTCGTTCATTCAGGTTAGTGTCCAGCACTGTGTCCTGTACAAAATTACTGGACGTACCAGCGTCTCATATAGTATGGACACCCATTATTTTATAGAATCCTGTGACATGTTCTTAGCTTGGTGGTGGTCAATTTTGTCAATGCTGCAGAAATGTACCCCACCTATACTTCTCCTAGCAACAGTTACTGTCACATAAATTCAAGCGACATAACATGGAACATTGCACTTAAGTTGGGCAGAGCTACTCACTATCTGATATCTCCATATATTTGTAATTAATGTTTTATCACTACAACAGAACAGACTAGATTAAGATGATGATGGACAATAAACAACCTCTGTACCCTAACTATCTTCATTCTATTGTGGAATCACTACCATAAGTCTGCATTTGCATTTGGATTCCTTTATCTGACCATTCTGAAGCTGACGTAAAAGAGAAATGGCACTGTTACCGTATTAAACTGAACTTAAAATAAATTAGAAAAACTCGAAGCATGTTACTATACATGAATTTTGCTAACTTCTGTTCATTCACTCATAAAATAAATCTCCTCAGGTGAGTGGAAAACAGTATGTTTAAGCCCTGCTCATTAGTGCATGTGTTATAGGCAGCTTCCAAAAACCACGCTAATTGTGATATGACTGGGCAAAGCATGGTGTAAGTACTCATTGAATAAAGAGACACCATTTGTCCAAGAAACTTAGAAATCACCTACACAGGCATGGGCAGATCGTAAATGGGGCCCCATGTCGATAAGTTGTAACACAGTTACGTGGGTGGGACTCTGAGAGGAATCCTATCCAAGATTTGAGAATCTCAGTCAAGTGATAGACTGTCCTGAGTCACTACTTTGCTGTTTTATTCAGTTCTTACATGCACATGCCACACTAGTTCCATAAATTATGCCACAATCACTCCTGTCCACATCATTTTGAATTCATTACAGGCATTCACAGATCTTAAAGGAGGGTGTTGTAACACATTAGATAAAGATTGAAGGGTTACCACTCATGCTTTGCATTCGAGAGAACCTGACTTCATATATGGACCAGAAGACCAGCTATCCTGACAGGTTTTTTAACCTTTGGGTTTCCCATCCCGTCGTGTGCGTGCATAACCTGAAAAAGGTTTTTTTAACATTTTTTGGGCATACTGCAATCATGCCATTTTTTCCCCATTTACAAACATGTGGAGTACTCATTAAAACACTCTGTCCTTCAGTTTGTCTGTCCATGTGTGTGCATGAAATAACTCAAGACCCACTAAACACGTTTTCGTAGGATTTTACATTGGATATTTTTGCAAATATCTGACACTTCCCATTTTATTAAAATAACATCAAAATAATGAACACTTTAGATGGTGACCAAATGTGTTTCTGCTTGTATCACAAACACAGCTAATGAAATATTTATTAGAGTGAGGAATGTTCTATAAAACATTGTAGATAAATATTAAAAGTACCCTTTAGAGTCAGTGCACTTTTCCTGTAAGTTATGGGGCTTTTGATATAATCAAACAAGAATTCTTATGCTACTGTATTTTCATTAGTTCATATATTCAATGATTTATAGGTCTAAAAGTTTAGATATACATATTTACTTAAAATATAATTTTATAGAAGAATGTGAACACTTTTATGAGTTTACCTGAAGAAGTACTTAAAGTATTTGAGCTTATCAGAACAAATACTTGAACGAAGAAACTGCTCAGTACACACTGTTACAATGTACATTCAACAAACCTCATAACACAAACTTTTGTTCACACTACAGTTCACTAAAACACTGGTGGTAAATCAAGAAACAAATTTAAAGGGGAAGTTGTTGAGGACGGGAGAGATGGGACCAAAACTGTTACAAGTGTGTTCCATTCCGTTATGTTCCTACCCCAGCCTGCCTGCCTGCCTGCCTGCTTGCCTGCCTGCCTGTCCACCCATCCATCTGTCCATCTGTCCGTCCACATAGAACAACTCACTTCTTACTGGTGTTTGATATTTGAATACTATTGAAAAATCTGTCAAAAAAATTCAAGTTTCATGAAAATCTGATAAGAATAATGGGTACTTTACATGAAAATGTATGTACATTTATGATAATATCTCACTCAGTTCTTCTCAGAATGAGAAATATTTCATACAAGAGTTGTAGAGAAAATCAAAACACACATTTTATGTTCAATAACTTTTCCTGAAAATCGTGCCATGTATGAGATAATGTGTAAAAATCTGGTACATCCACACAGGCCACAGCTGACAATATAATATGGGACATGCCCTTTGCATGCTGCATAACTAAGGCTACAGACACACACTCAGAATATGTAATACTTATTGCTTTTCCATGGCAGCAATGGTTGTGAGAAACAGCCTCAACTTTTGTTTACATTTACAGTGCCCGTCTTGCTAAAACAAACTTTTGGTGACATTGCAATTTACCCCAGCACACCATAATGTGATTAGTATCTGGATTTTTCTGTAACAGCTGCACAACAGTTCCTCTGGATCATATTTCTTATGAGAATCACACAGCAACACCACAGAAGACCTATGAGCACAGCAAGGTATGACAAAATTCTTTACTTGAAGATTAAACTACGCAGTAAACTCAGAACTAAACACATACATAAAATGGCTGAATATTGTGAATATTTTAACACTATATCAACCCTAACACTTCATAATTCGTAGTGTCAAGAGAACATACACATAACCTACTTCAGAGCAATTCATTGACGGTTTCACTAATTGTAACTTTACTCTCTGTCGTGGATTCGTAAACCAATAAAACAAAATAAACGAAGCACATGACCTTGAGTAAGCAGCAAACTGGACACATTCAAACTTCACAGTTAAGAATGTTTTACTTACTAATGCCAGTATGATGGCTACATTTCATCATCCAACACCCTGTAAACACCAACAACAATGATAATAAAAAATATCAAATCCAGACACACGAATGAACAGTTCTTTCATTTCATTAGTTACAGATCATAAGAAAACATGTTTATTCCTTTTGTTTCACCCAATATAAATAAACAACATGCATCCACAATTTATTAAGGATATTAAATTTAAAATTTTGAACTTTTCTTAAATCATGCATTAATAATTTAAAGATCAAGATAGTTCCACTTTTCTTTAGCCTTGTTATCTGCCCTGCTGTATTTTTCACTTCATTAATTCTAACACAATAAAAGTTCTTTCTAAGCATTAAAAATGTGTTATGACTGTAATGAGGTGAACAGCTGTTTCAGAAATAGGTGTTCATGGGCTGTGCTACCCATTTACTTGGGCACACATTAAGTGTCACTTAAGCCCCAGTTGAACCCACATCTGAGCCCTCATATAATTTATTCTTACCACTTCGCACTTGCACAAGCCTCAACTATGAAACAGCCCCCATCAGTTCCTGCCCACACACCTATACTTACTCCCCAAGGTATCACGGAATTATTGTACCAAATGTAAATACTTCTGTCACACAACATATTATACATGATGTTTAGCATGGTTGTAGACTTTATTTCTGACACTACGGGAAGAATATACATAACGACTGGTTCGAGAAGAGAATGCTGAGGAGAATACTAGCACCTAAGAGAGATAAAGTCGGAGAAGGATGCAGAAGCTTATACTAAAAAGGCATGTCATAATTTTGTACAATTCAGCAAGGGCATCAAATCAAGGAGGCAAAGATGGGAAGGAAATGTAGCATGGCTAGGAAAATATGTATGTAAGAATAATTGAACTAAACAGAAATATGAGTACATGGGAGGATAATATTTAAGATGTCTCTTAATAAAGTGAATATCAGGATGAGTACTAAACACAGGACAGAGATCTATGGTACCCTCTTGTGAACCCAGTAATTAGCTTTAAAGCTCGATAGAATATAAAATACTTTGATTTGCTATTAGTGTCTTAAGAATGATTCTGCTCCATGCAGTGAGTGCATGAATGAGGGAATTAGATAGATACAAAGACATAGTAGTTATGTGCAGTTAAACTGGCTGAGGAAGACGAGTGTTAGTTTTCTTGAATAGCTGTAACTTTGATGAAAAACTATGAAAGAAATTACACGAAAACATAGAAATGATTTGAAACTTACGCTTCATCTTGATGATCATTAGCTCCTTCCTCAGCTACCAGAAGTTCGTACTCTTCAGCTGCATAGCGGTCCCAGTCTGACAGCTGTAAAATATAGGAGATGCAAAATGACAGTGCTATGACACTGCATTAACATCCAAAAGTAATACAAATTATTAATTTCTAAAATTAGGGAAAAAAACATTTTTATTAATTATGAAGTATCAGTCACCTGCCAGAAATTCTGATATGGACTCTGAAGAAAAAACAATAAAACTCATGTACAATTTAAAATATTATAATTATCATTGTTTTGTATTACTTGTTTAGGTTATCACATTTCAAATTTATTTGACCTTTTGTAATACTGTACACTTATTGTTGTTAAGTTCACCATAACAAATGCTTGTTCTGCATTCTTTTATATATGTGTATATATATATACACATATGTATATGTATATTTATCTTGTGTATATTTTTGTGTGTATATGTATATATATATATATATATATATATATATGTTGTATTCTACATGTTATTATGACTATTTCCATATCTTTGGATCAATGGAATGTGAAAATAAATTACAATTACAATTACAATGATAATAACAGTGTGTGTGTGTGTGTGTGTGTGTGTGTGTGCGTGTGTGAAATAACTGCAAAAATTAATATGAAAGAATTAATCTCTTACTGCTATGGCATCACAGTAGAACATGTGTTAAGATTGGCAACATAATTCTCAGTTATAATGCATGGCATTAAATACACTGTCATTAATGTAAAAGTTGGCCATTAATGGAGAAACTGGTCAAGCATTACCTCTGCTAAACTAATACATTACTATACTTGCCTCCTGACCATCAGTATCATGGTCTCGTTGTGAAGCAAATGGGTCACGCTGTTCATGATCAAGATATTTTTCTAGGTTGAAAAATGTATCAAAGAAGATGGGTGTCATTTTACAGCGTTTTAAGTCTCCCAGCGAGATTTTTCCTGGCTCTGTAGGATGGATCATATCCAGCATCTAATATAGGAAAGAAGTATGTTTATTTCTTGTAATGCCATTTCATTCAACCCTCATTTCCACTTTTCTTACTTACTGCAGTTACCATCACATTTTCTATCAGCACAATATTACTGCACCATTTTTCCATCAATAACTGGAGTACAAAGAGCGCTTGGAAAGAAATAAAAGAGAATGAAGGCTAGCATGTGACCCTTTGTCAGTTGAGAAAAGTGGCACCTGCATCTTAAACTATTTATTATGATTTGTGTATAGGGTAATTTTCAATTCATGCAGAAACATGTAAGAGAAAGAGCTGGAATGAACTTGGTCTCCTCTCCCTGCATGCTGCATGCTTTCAAGTTCACAGCTTTTATCTAATGCTGCAGTTCCTATGTTGCAGGACTAAGATGCCATAATGACAAATACATAATTCATTGTGAACAAAAATGACATAAATGTTGATACACTGTAACTTGCTATGGGAAAAAAAACAGTGAAACAGCTACTAAGGTAAGAAACACAATTAACAAAAGTATGTGATATTTCCCATCTAGTTCCCTGACTGACTGACTGTTGGACTGACTCACTGATTGGCTGACTGAACAACAAACAAACAAACAAACAAACAAACAACTCTACAGAGAAGAGTCTTTCTTGAAAAGCTACTAGTCACCCAGCCTGTCACGACATGCCTTTCATTTTAGGAATCTGAAAGTTCATTACTATGCCACAACAGCCTACCACTGGATCTTATCCTCAATCCCTTTTGCACCCTCACATCTTGTTTCCTTAAGATCTATCCTGTTATTATCCTCCCACCTGTCAGTGGTCTCTACACAGGTTTTCCAACCAGAACTCCACATACACGTTTCCTCCTCCAATGTGTGCTACATAACCCATCCATCAAAGGCAATAAAAGTTATTAATTATAAAATATGATGTAACAATGATTTAGACTGAACAAATAAAATCTCAGTGTGTTTGCTACATATTTGTTACCAACTTCACAAAACAGGAGTTTTCAGTATTTCTAATGAAATAAACACTTTGATCTTCCCTGGTCAAGCATTGCTTGAGCATCATACAGACATTATTCTGGACCATGCATGCTCATATGCACTGTATAGTAATCACTGAGACGCCCTGTACTTGATTCTTTATCTCTTCCTCTCTACCATGCATCCAAATGGGGCTACACTATTCCCTGCCTTTCTATCTCTGACTGGCCAAAACAGCTACTCACATTCATAACACAGCTGATTCATTCCAGTTTGACATTTTACCAGAACAGTATCTGGTTTGTCAGACTGACTAGCTGTAACTCTCTTAGGTAAGGACAAGGTGAGGGATAAGGTACAACTCTAATTGGATGTCTTATTTGAAATTAACATTGCAGCTCAGCCATCACCCACCCTCTGCACTTTCTACTTTATGTGGTTATTATGGTCAGTCATGGTCCCAGTTTTTGTCTATCATTATTGTATTTGATTGTATTGTATTTTTTGCTTTCTTTACAATCACAAGGCTTGATTGCACTGTGGGTTCGATTGTTTGCTCAGAAATTACATAGTGTATGTGAGTACAGCAGTGCCTCATGTGCTATGTGGAATACATGCCTACTGTGTTCAGTCTCAACGGCTTATTGTCATAATGCTCCTTCTACATTAAGTGCATTGAGAAGAATGACTATTCACTGATGAAGGTGAGGCAAGAACAAGCAGGTGCACTTGACTGGTGTCCTATTCGGAATGTTACATATGCCACACCCTATAAATGCAAGCTAAAAGCCAGTCAGTTACAATGTTACAATGTTACAACAAAAATCACACATTCCTCACCATTTTGTGTGTATCATACTGGAGCTTGATTTAATCACAGAAACAGAGGAACACAAACAAAAGTACAGTCACATATCCAAGTACCTAGCACAAATCTTGTAATTTCAATCAAGTATATGCTGTTTTGTCTGTGCCTTAGAAAGAAAAAGCAGAAATACGAACAGCATCGTATTTAGATATTTATGTGTCTAACAGAAACACTTACAGAGAAACTACAATTCAGTCAAAATTCATCTGCTGCCAGTGGCAGACAGCAATAAAATAAAATAACTTAAATGTATGAAACAGAGGCCTGTTTAGCTTGTTTGACCTGACAAAACATATATCAAGGTACAGCTCAGCAATAAGTATATAACTCACTATTTCATTAGTAATATCAATGCAGTTAGCAAAGAGCCAGAAAGTGTAGGCCTATACATGACACATTAAATTCTCAAATGCAGCAGTTGCTGAAGGTAAGGTCACTATGCCTAACATCCTGAAATTCTGTAATGAAGAAACAAAATTTCATCTGTCATCATCTCAGAGATCTATTAGAGATGGTTATCATAACACATTAGCCACTTAGAGTGGCTGTGTGGTATAAAGCATTTACTGCCTTCCACCACTTCAACCCTGGGACCACGGGTTCTAAGCCATGTGGGGCATGAAAGTACGATGGCATTTTCTCAGTGTTAATGTTGTCCTGTGTGGGTAGGGGTCATCTAGTGGGCTCATCCCCTCTCAAAGCAGCCCTCCTAAACTACCTACAAATGAGAAGACTGTGAGCTACACCGATCTGTAATGTCATATAGAAAGGTACATATCACGGCATTTTGCCCAGCTATGACATAAATTAAGATGATATACATGAATCACAAGTTAACATGCTTTATAACCTGTATGATGCAGAATTTAGTAAGAGAACACTACTTTTACTGCATATTGTATAGACATGAAATGGTGGTAAAATATACCTGACAGAGACAATCTTCAAAGGGTAAAGTCTCAATACCAATGGCTTCCATCCTCTGAAGCTGTTCCTCATAGAAATATTCTAGTTCATACATGGAGAGGTAACCATCACCATCCAGATCCATGCATCTGTGTAAAGAACACATTCATTAGAACAGACCCATGTTGTAATTAATATTTAATAAAAGGGACTATGACAGTACGCATATGTACGCTATTGCCGTATCTAGAGTACAACATTTCATGATTGACATGTCACTCAGCCTATATTTAAGAAGGATAACTTGAAGACAGAGATCTCAAACTTACAACTAATTCACCTTTTAAAATCACCGTAGTTTCAATAGTTCTGGCTAGTATTTCTCATCGCATTCCATGTGATGACTGACTAAAATGTGGTCAGCAAATCAGGAAGTAGCAAAGCTGGTATTACAGTAAACTGTAATGTGTACGCATGCACAACTATGTCCATATCACAGTTCAAACTTTGTTATGTCTTGTATTTCTATATCTACTGTAATTAAATTACTATGATTCATACAAAAATGTAACAGAATAAAACACTTCATGAATAAGTACTAACTAATTACTGTACCAAAAAAAATAAATATGAAAATCAAAAACTGCTATTCGTAAAAAGTGTGGTACAGTGGAATTCCTTTAACCCAGCACCCATGGGTTTTGCAGCCAGCCCTCACAGAATGTGTGTTGCCACTTATATTCATTTCATCATTAAAAAAAACAGCTTTTTCAATAATCATGGGCCCAGTCATGCGTTTTTCTTTGGGATGCATTGCTGTAAACCACTTACACCACACCTTGTACAATTGTGCTAATTTAGGCTCTGTCAACATCTATCATGTGAAAAGGCCCTTCACACTTTCACATGATGCCATAAACTACTGTAATTGGTCTTTCTGTTTTTTAGATAGTTAATTATCTAATGTTGTATGAAGCCACAACAACAGTTCAGCTTTTGCCACTTTCAAGCCTCCTAATTATTTCATGTTTCTGACAACTCTTTAATGTTGCGTGTTTCCTCTTGACAGCAGTACCTTGCTTATTCATCTTAGGATCTTCTGAAGACATTACAATAGCTTGAGCTCTCAATAAAGTCCAGATGACACAAGAAAAAGTCACATAATCAGTTAAGAGCAAAACTTCTGATCACAGATCATACATAACCGGTCATGGGACTATTTTCCTCAATTGCCAAACTATCAGGATTTCCAGATTATCGGTAGCCAGATTAAATGAATTTTACTGTATACAATAAATATAGAAACATAACAAAACAAATCAATGTGGCAAAAACTTAACAAGGAAAAACAGAAATGGTGTCAGAGATGACAAAACAGAGCTGAACAATAACTCACTTTGTGAACTGCTGTTAATTCTGGAGAAACATATCTGAACTGAAAATACTGCACAAAGCTGTGCTGTAGCATAATAACTGAGAATCACCAGTCTTGAAGGGGAGAGAATTGTTAGCTATTCCATTACAAACATAAAACTGACCTGAACCAGTACTCAATGGCTGTTGGATGCGTTTTGTCTTCCTCAGACAAAAGAAACCACACAAACTCGGTATAACTCATTTTTTCATCACGTACATGCTGTCGGTGCCCACGTGTCACTGCTCCTGAGAAGATGCGATCTATCATGCGCGATGAGAGTGCTGCAAGCCGCAACATAACATCTTTATACATTACTTATTGGGCAAGTATTCACACACTGCAGTGAAAGAGCAGCAAGAGACTGAAATACATGTGTAAAATACTGCAGTGGACTTCTATACCTCATAAATGTGTTTGTATGAGAGCACGGCACAGTTTTAAATAAGAAAGGTACAGATGATGAAAGAAGGACAAGGTTTTTGCTATATTTACATCAATTATGGAAGCTCAAATGATACCTGTATTTGTTTGCTACGAAAGACTGTTTGCTGCAAATCATTAATCTAGTTTGAACAACATTTCCACCAATAAATCTCACAAGCTGGGAAAATACAACAATAAATTTTGAAGGTTCATTCATTCATTCATTCATTCATTCATTCATTCACATTCCATGGATCCTATCTCGGTTACAAAGCCTATGGATATGGAAATAGTCAAAAACAACAGAACAGGTCACAAAATACTTAAATACATAACATACAGAAAGTCACAAATACACAATATACTTGCTAATAGCAATTGTCACAAATTTTTCTATACATCATGTAATAGCAGTCTATGTATTACAATTAAAACATGTACAATTATTGAAATATTTTATATGTGATTATTATGCACAATCTTAACTATAGCATATAAAATAATTACAAAAGTTTACCTGGTAGAGAACCAAAACCCAAGATCATTAATTGAAATTACAATTAAAATATTCATCTAAGGAATAAAATGAATTAGAAGGAAGAAATATTTTCAGGGCTGGTTTAAATAATTTAACTTCGTTACTTAAGCTTTTTATACTAGGTGGGAGATGATTAAAAACTCTAATTCCAAAGCACTAGGTTCCTCTTTAAAAACTTGCCAAATTTTATCTTGAAAGGTGCAAATTCATGCTATATCTAGTATTGAAGCTATGGATCTCTTGGTTTGATTTATAATGATCTTTATTATTTACAAAAAATAGTGATAAAGAAAATATACATTGAGAACACAACAGTAAAATTTTTAGGTTTTTAAATAGTTCCCTACAAGAGTCTCTAGTTTTTGCATTCACAATAATTCTGATTATATGTTTTGTATCCCGAAGATATCAATACCATAGGGCGAATTACCCCAGAAAATTATACCATATGTTATAACAGAATGCACATAGGAAAAATAAATCATCCTTAGAGTTTCCTGTGACATAAGATCTCTTACAGTCCTAACTGCGTAACAGGCAGAACTCAGTTTAGTTACTAATTGGTCAGTGCGACATTTCCATGATGAGGTTTCATCAATGTTTAAACCATTAAACTTAGTGCTTGAAGTGTTAGTAATACGCTTATTTCCACAGCATATTCTTATATTATTTTCCAGATTATTTTTAGTCCTAAATTGCAGACAATGAGTTATTTTTTAATTTAATGATAACAGATTTGTGTTGAACCATTCATTTATGTTGACAAATACTTTGTTCACATTAATTTTAAAATCTTGAAGGCTAGGATTAGATACTATAACACTAGTGTCATCAGCACATAGAATGATTTTAGCTTTATTAGTTGTTATTTTAGTCAGATCATTGACATACAAAAGGAAAAACAGTGGGCCAAGGATTGAGCCTTGTGGAACACTGTGCTTGACCATCTCCCATCCGGAAGCACTACTATTGTGAGTTTTCCTGTTATCTATTATCACTTTCTGATATCTGTCTTTTACATAGGATGTAATTAATGCATTAAATTTTCCTACTGTCCCATAGAATTCCAATTTTGATAATAGAATATTATGTTACCTTACAGTGAACATAAGAAGTGAATATGTGTAATACTTCACCAGTCTTGTGAATGATGTCTAACATTTGTGCACTTCTAAATTTATAAAGATATGAAATTTGATCTCTCACCCTAAGATAATCACACAAATTGAAGGTGTCTGAGGACAGTATGTGAGGAGACCACACATAGGTCCAGATATTTGACACACATGAGGTTGGAGCAAATTTTATGATTTATACGTGTTACCAAATATTATTAGGGTGATCAGAATGAGAAAGATGAAAAGGATTTGACATGTAGTCTGAACAGGTGAGAGGAGAAATTTTCAAATAATTCTGGTTAGAAAGGTTTGGCTCACTTATAAAATACAGGCAAAAATACAGAATAAATATTATGATAAATTGTTTGAATGTTTGTACGCAAATTTTATTACAACTTTACATGTTCATATTAGACACACTTTTGTTAACAATAATTTTCATTTTTCAAGCATTGACCAATATTCATACTGTATATATTTTAACATGTTACTATGTTTTATATATGCGTGAGCTGCATTTCCTGATGACAACAGATACAAATGTTTTATACATATCTTTTATCTGTTTTCTTCCGAGTACTGGCCCAAGGAGGGCCAAAACATGTAGGAGATGGTGGTGGTGGTGGTGGTGGTGGTGGTGGTGATGATGATGATGATGACGACGACGACGACGACGACAATATAATACTAACAACTTGTAATGGTAATATCATATATGCAAACTAACCTTAACTGCATTTTGTTGAACTCATAACTGTCCAATGCACACAAAATATGGAAAATATTAAAATAAATGTTGCCAGTAACTCAGCTGTAAACTCTCTAACAGTCTTATTTACTGCCTGTTTCAAGTTAATTAATTTTACCTTTCAGTTTTCTTTCCCTTTATTCTTGACCTGCTTATTAGATTCACATTTTAAGTTATCTCTAGTTAATGAATATTATATAATGAAATCATTGAAATGAGAAACTGAGTTCAGAATTAAAATACAAAACTAAATTGTCCTAATAAGTAATATGCTTGTGTTTATCTTGAAAAGGTAAAGGTACAGTTTTCCCTGTCCACACCATGAAGGAATATAGGCCAAGTAGATGTAGAGCTCCACTCATTCTTAACCTCAGCACTTGATGGAGGTGAGTGGTCATCTTCATACACCTGCCACTTCCTATAGAAAACAACCCTGGTACTCACTGAATAAGAAGCTGCGCAGGCCCCATAGCCTGTCTGGACATTCTGGAGGAGAGAAAAATCTCTTGACCCTGCTGGGATTCGAAACCCAGATCATCCTGCCCATAGCTTTAGTCTCTATACACACTACACCATTCCACCTTCTGTGCTTATCTTTAGCAGAACAAAATGTGCAAAATGTGCAAAGCAGTTACTACCGCATGTTCAAATGTAAGCCCTTGTGCAAAGTAATAAGGAAAATACACATTATGCATGGATGGATTGGATCTCCAGTACTGTGCAAATTTAATTTCACAGAGATCATACAGACAATGAAAATGGTTTATTGCCTACTCAGCCACACAGTAAACTGTCACTAAATAGATAAAAACATACTAAAAATTGCCAAATAACTACTATAACGGATTTTATGTTTGAAACAAACTAAGAATGTCCACCCATTGATATAGTACACCATGTTTCCAAATTAATTTTATGTCCATAAAATCTGAATCAGTATTGCCTCTATGTCCTTAAAGGCAGTTACGGACATATTCAGGGAAATAACATATTCACATTAATAACAAGCACTCACCATGATCACTGTGTCTCGTCAAATCCTGTTTGTCAATGTACAGATCATGGTCACGGTCCAGCTCCCAGAACTTGCAGTATATGACATAGAAATGCTCATAACTAAAGTATGCAGTCACTTGGTTAATGTCTTCCTCCTCCTCAAGAAGTTGTATCACATGGAGGAGGTTTGACCTCCTAAGTTCTGGCAATGTAATGCGACCACTCCATGACCTGTTCACGCAGTAGTAGATACGTGCAATCACCTATGATACATGTAAAACAATCAGCACACAGTTCATCAAAAATATGTCATGCATACAGGTACTTCTGATTTGATGGTCCTGACATGTTCCTTACAGCAGAAGGTAATTCAATCCAATTCTCTTTACCTATCACCTTGAAAGCAACAAAGTTTCACCAGGTGTGTGCTATCAAGAAAGTTCAAAGTTCAGTGGAGCGTTGCTACCATTTAGCCTTCTGGACAGGCTTTGTGAATCAGCTTTTCCTCCAGAACTTATGTATGTGGCACATTAAATATAGTGTTCCTGCTGACATACCTTACAAACATCTCTTCTCAAGTTTAATTAGTACTGGCTGTGCCATAGCTCAGGTGGTCAGGTGCCAGCCTGTCACTGCAGATGCCTGGGTTGGATCTAAGGCTAGTCCATGTGGGATTTTTGGTGGACAAAGTGGCACTGGGACAGATTTTTTCCCCCCAAGTACTTTGGTTTTCCCTGTCAGTATCATTCCACCACTCTTCCACACTCATTTATCCATCACCAACACCATACCAGTAAAATCTTAGAAACTGACAGTGCTGTTACATAACACACTGAAAAAGACTTTAATAAACACTCAAACTGTGGTGGTTAGTCCATCTACTACTCCTGCTGGTATTTAAGTTCTGAAACTTGGTTTTCACTTACCTGTGTTGTAAATAGCCTCCATGTGCGTACAGACATGCACCTAAATATTGTATATTGTTTGCAAATATGTGCAGTATTCAACCAAAGGGTTTCAGTTAAATCTGTGATGACATCTTTAAGAGTGATGAATGTGTCAATACTGTCTTATATGCTGGATGCACAGAAAAGATAAAAAATAAGGTCAACAGATCCTTTCTAGGCATTTAAATATCTGAGTTTTGTGTCCCAAGTGGTCAAATACACTTCAAATTTATTCTTTCACTGAAAACACTATGCAGAAGGGCAGTGTCTGCAGTAGGACCAGCCTCTAGAGAAAAGCCAATGGCAGAAGAACTGAGTGGATGGAGTTTTCAGTTTCACAGTAAAGGCTGTCATGCAGACAATTAGACTGTGGTTTTCTGGGTTATGATAGCATGTATTCTTGTAGGTGGTATAAATCTGCTACCCCCATCACAACCACCTATGAGACCACATTGTGTTATTACCCAGAAGATCACACTCTATATTTTCACAATTGCAGAATTCTTATTTCATCAGACACACACACACACACACACACACACACACACACACACACACACACAGCTTTAAGAAAAACTTCAAAAGACTGTGCCAAAAGGATGCAGCTGCAAAACTAGACAGGAATTTTCAGCTCACTCTGTATAAGACTATTAACCCTTTGAAGACGAAGCGTATCTGTTTTGTATAAGGACTCAGTGCGTACCGCGCTGTAAACACTCTCCAATTCGGTTATAAAAACCAGTCTCTTAATGTTTTATAAGGCAAAAGTTGCTGTTTGTTCTGAGATCCGTACAAAACACATAAACGCAATGTGGGCACCACGTGGAATTTTTTAATATTAAACCTGGCGGTACGTAAAGTTACCACTAGGCTTTAAAAGGTTAAGATGTACATACAGATCAGCTGTAATATACACCTTTGAAATGAAAACAGTACTTCAGTGGAGGCATATGGTACTCACCGTATGTACATAACGTGAGTGAAACTCTGCAGCCTCTTTAAGAAATGTGAGACCTGGATGTGTGTCTACTACATCTTGGACCAAAGGTATAAAGTCCTCAGGAACCAGGAATTCTCGTGTACCTCTTGTCATGATGTAGACAAACCTTGATGGCTTGTCATGGCACGTTGACAGAACTCTGAACAAAACAGAAAATGTTTTCATGACTATTACTATTACTATTACTATTACTATTACTATTACTATTACTACTACTACTACTGCTGCTGCTGCTGCTGCTGCTGCCGCCACTGCTACAGCCAACACTGAAAAGCAGTGTTACATTGTTAAGGTCCAGATAACTGGATGATCACTTGCTCTCAATCATGGTAAAAGATTTTCAGGGGTAAGAAATACAAATAATGATAGAAGTTTTGTTGTGTCAAGCAAATAGCAGTCTTACTGAAGAAGACACTGTAATGCTAAAAACAGAATGTAATGTGGTTCTGGGATTTATGGTAACAATTTAGAAATGTAAAAATTACTGTTCTGGGACTCAGTGGATTAGTACAGCAGACTCTGAGAGTATGAACAAGAAAAATTGTAAATTTATATTCTCCCTAGCCAATAAAACAGAATGATAAATTTTGATGACACATTTCGAGTGGCAGAAGAAAAGCAGAATAACCAAGAAAACACGAGACCAATACCCATGAAGACAAAACAAGCCTGAATGGTTTATATATTTTTGCTGCTGCAGCTGCTGCTTATGATGCTTATAAATAATGATTCACAACTGATGGAAGTAAAAGTGACTTTTGCAAACCTAGCACATTTATAGGTAACACGTTCTTGTGAACACAGCAACAAAACTTCATCATCCGTCACAGGTTTGCTACGTCTTGAACAGCTAAATGACTACTAACTTCTCATGGAAAACTCTGCTTCATGAATTTAGTTAGTGTGCACGCTAACAAAGAGGCAGTCAGGATATCTGGCAAGTTCTGTCAGGAAACGAGGCCATAAGCTGCCACTTCCGATTCACTTCCTACACATATTATAATTAAACTTACTTCTTCCAGAAATCGTTAAAAGTATTAGCTTCCACGTAACCAAGTTTGTCTCCTCCAGCTGCAATGAATAATGGTATCTTCCAGTATACAGGACACTGACAAGCCTGAAGGAAAAGACATATAAATATAAAACTTAGGTTTATGTAACAGTAACATACACTGCGGAAAAATCAATAAACACACAGTACAAACCTTGGCGACAATATCAAACTTCTCACGAGGCACTTGGTGGTTTGGAAATTGCTGGAAGACTGATAATATTTTCTGATAAACAGCATCTCCACAATGCTCATTAGTGGGTTTACCCTGAGGATAATAAAATCTGGAACAGAGATAACCAATTCTCTTTCAGAAATATATGGATATTGATATTCACACGTATATATTGGCAGAACCCAGTCACACTTGCAAAACCTCATTTTTACTGTAAATCCGTCCATTGCCATAAACAACCTTTTGACCCATACTTCAGCAAATACCATATTTAAGACAAATTTTTCTAGTCCTGCTTAATGAAGATGATGACAAAGTGTATGGTGTCTTTACTGTCAAAGTCTTATTCTAAACTTCCTTCAAAGAAGTCTTATTGTACAATTACCTACAGGAGTCTGAGATGAACTCTTGGTTTTCAGGTGCAAATAGGATTATGTACATCACAATGATTTTCTGAATATAAAACAATTAAAGATGTTAGTTTATGGTTCACTTTTCTTCATAAAGACGAAACGCAGGCTTCCAATCTCATAAAACTCTGTGTGTGTGTGTGTGTGTGTGTGTGTGTGTGTGTGTGTGTGTGTGTGTGTGTAGGGGGGGGGG